>JACGWL010000746.1:70000-154861 GCA_034509725.1 Sesamum angolense
TGGTCTTTGCTTTTCTTCCAATTCCTGAATAATTAATTACAAACATATGGCTAAAAAAAATTATTGTGGGTTCAAAGGCATAAAACTGGAAGACTTCGTTACAGATTGGAGCACAACTAATCTAATTTACTATACACAAATTTTAGAGATAATACCAATCGCCTGCGATAGTTCTTGAAACTATTTTCGACGGGAAAATTGCAATTTTGATACTGTAAGTATAAGGTGGTAAATGTATAAAGTTATTTTAATAATTCTATCTTATAATTTTGATTTTTCGATTATTTTTCTTTTCAATGTATGAAATTTTTAAAATTATAGAACAAAATTATCAGAATAGAATCGTAACCCTCCATAATTATAGGCTTAAAATTATAATTGTTTCTGATATGCATAAAAATAGGCTGGCCAAAAAAAGCACAAGCGATTCAAAAAGAAGAAAGAAACGAGAGGCTCGGAACATCCTAAGAGGCCTAAGCGGACAGGGCATCCCTCTATTCGAACCATGATAAAAAATTGACAAATATTCGGCCCAAAAGGCCCACACACGTGGCAGCCCACTCTCCTACATGGCATCTCGTCAGCCCATGTGTCAACAACCATCTTGGACCACATCAGCCCCAGGAGTACTCCCCATGGCGGCCGGGACTCCTAACAACCTCCTCTAAAAACCCTAGAGTCTTGGAGCAGAAGGACTCCTTGTTGACTAATGAGTCCTCACTTATGAAGAGTCCACCAAACTTAGAGATAAGCATCCAACAACACAACTAAACAAAGACAAAGACAAATCATGCCTTATCCTAACAACTTTTTTTTTCTCCGCTAAAAATAGAAGAAACGTGCAGACTCTAGCCGAAAGAGGGCATCCCCCTCCCCTATAAATACAGGTTCTTTCCTCCCTAACAAGACATCTTCAACACACCCCCTGACACCTTGCTCACTCTCTAGACGTCTTACTTACGTCTCTCACACCTCTTACTCTTTAAATCATCTCTCTCATTTTCTAAGCATTCCACAAGCACGTTATCCCGAGTTCATACACTTCTATACCTATATTATTCACCATATCTCAATTTATATCGCATTTATCTACTTTTATATCTCATATTTTGAAGATTCATTACTAACTTGAGCGTCGGAGTGCTAACCCCTTTCTTGCAGGTCCTCCCTTTATGATTTACATTCGCTTCGGCCCAAGCCTTGAATGACAATCCATATCCATTGAATTCGTATTTTTTTTGAACTCATCATTGGTGCCGTCAGTGGAAAACTTGATCTAAGACGTAAAATCCATGGAACAAGTCCATATATCCTAGGAGGACTCCCCCAGAAGGATGGTCTCCCTCATGTTGGAGGACCTCTCCCGAATGATTACTACCTCTGTTCAAGGCCCAATTTCAGCGGCCCCATCATTATCATTTCTTAATTGTAATGTTCTTTCTAATTCAATTTTTTGTGTGCAGGACTTCCCCCTGGAAAATCAGGAGGGCATCCTCCTCAGAAATAAGCCCTGTCCCCTGGCAGGCATCCCTCTCAAATAATAAGCCTTGCCCTTAAACGGGGCATCCTCCTCAGCAATTCCTGTACCCTCATCGAATAAATTTTCACATACAAGTTTCCGTCAGGGAGTATTTTTATTTTAATAAGTTTGAAGTTTTATTTTACCACATTTGATGTATTAACATGTGTCTTCTTGTAATAATTTCATGAAGGAGGCATTCTTCTTAAACTTCTCAGATTAAAGTCCTACCTATAGGCAGACACCCTCTCATAAAAGCCTTGTTTTCCACACAGGCATAGAAGCCCCCCTCCATGGAGGCACCCCCTTATTCGGGTAGGCACTTAGGTCCTTCTCTAGGGGACTCATAAGATTAGTCCCGTGCAGGCACAAATGCCCTCCTCTGTGGAGCTGTCTAAGCTCTACTTCCGGCGAACAGCTTATTCTTCCTCCGGAAAGGTCCCTAAGTTTTGTTCTAAGGAGGCACCCCCCTTAAATAAGCCCTTCTATGTCTTTATTATTTATTTAACATTCTCTTGCAGAAAAATAAAGCCTACACCCGAGTTGGTACAAAAGACACCTCTTAAGCCCTCCTCCATGGAGGCACCTTCATAAAAAGTCCTGCTCCGTACAGGCAGAAAGTAAGTCTTATTTTTCTAAGCATGCTTATGCTACTAACATTTTTTGCAGAAATTCGAAAAGGTTCCTTCTTTGGACCTCAAATCTAAAGACGTCTACTCTAATAAGTATCAAAATATTCACTTATTAGAGAGGAGGGGGGTGGGGTGGGGATATTGATGTGCATAAAAATAGGCTGGCCCAGAAAAGCCCAAGCAATTCAAAAAGAAGAAATAAATGAGAGGCCCGTAACATCCTAAGAGAACAGGGCATCCATCTACTCAGACCATGATCAAAGCTAATATTTGGCCTAAAAGGCCCACTTACGTGGCAGCCCCCTCTCCTACGTGGCATCTCGTCAGCCTATGTGTTGGCAACCACCTTGGATCACATTAGCCCTAGGAGGACTCCCCCTGGTGGCTGGGACTCCTAACAGCCTCCCCTCAAAACCTTAGAGTCTTGAAGCAGAAGGACTCCTTGTTAACTACGGAGTCCTCGCTTATGAAGAGTCCCCCAAACTTGGAGATAAGCATCCAACAACACAATTAACCGAATACAAAGACGAATCAGGCCATATCATTACAACCTTTATCTATTCTCCATCAAAATAGAGGAAACGTGCAGACTCCAATCGGGAGGGGCCATCCTCCTCCTCTATAAATACAGGTCATTCCTCCCAAACGGGACATCTTCAACACACACCCTTGACAGCTTGCTCACTCTCTAGACGTCTTCCTCACATCTCTCACACCTCTCCTACTCTCTAAATCATCTCACTCATTTCTAAGCACTCCACAAGCACGTTATCACGTGTTCATACACTTCTACACCTATATTATTCACCATATCTCGATTTATATCACATTTATCTATTTTTCTATCTTCATATTTCGAACATCCATTGTTAACTTGCGCATCAAAGTGCTAACTCCTTTTTTGCAGGCCCACCCTTTAGGATTTGCATTCGTTTCGGCCTAAGCCTTGAACGACAGTCCATATTCATTGGACCTGTGCATTTTTTGAACACATCAGTTTTTATTTCCGAGCACTTCATTTAATTTGTATATTGATTTTTTTTCCTGTTGTATTGAAATGGAAGAATAATTACACTTTTGATCTCTCAACAATGCCACTTGTTCTATTTCAATTCTTAAATAATTACCATTTACACTTTTGTCTCTAAACATGCATTCTTTTTTATTGTTTTGGTCACTTTCATCAATTGATTCTTAAATCTCAAATGGTAAAAAGTATGTGTCACAGGTGATGCTAGAAAGGAGGAACGTAGTATAATATTATTTTTTGCATGATTTAACAACTAATTAACGGAAATAACCAAAATACTAAAAAAGTATCAGTCTAGGGATGAAAGAATGTAAGCGGTGATTGTTTTTGGACTAAAATCGAGTAAATCATATTATTTATGGGCAAAATGAAATAATTATCTCAATTTAAAGGAAAGTTCTTTGCACTCTTTTACATGCAATATATGTTTAAAGGATAAAATGTATAAACCCCTGTATTTTAAAAAGTCCGCTAAAAACTCCCTGTATTTAAAAAATAGGTAAAAAATCTATTTTGTTAAACATAGCTCAATCGCCCTCTCAGTTAAACCTAACTAATGGCGTTAGCTTTTTTATAAGATGATCGTTATACCCTTACTATATATATATTATTTCTTATATTAATGACCATTGGGTCTTTTTTGATTAAATAATGATTGTTAGATCTAATCAATTAATTTGAACCGTTAGATTTTAAAAAAATTAAAGATTTGAATTCAACACATTATTTAACTTATATTATATACAAATAATTTTAAGATTATAAAAAAATTCTTATTGTTACATATAAAAATCTAAAAAAAACCCTAACAAACCCCTCCCCTGCCTACACCCCTCCCCAATTACCGCCGCCCCCACCCAGCCTCCCTTCACCCCTCATGCCACACCCGCCCCTGCCACTGTTGTCCCCCTCAAATTGGGGGATGCAACGCCGCTCCACAGATGCGAACAATAGAGCCAGGGGTCCGAGCCTCTCGCTGTTGCCCCCAAATTTCGGTGGTGGCATATAAAGAAACAGGACGACGGCGTTATCGTCGGCCCAGCACAACTATCATCGCCTTACTGTGGGGGTGGCGGTCGTCACTGTCGCCCCTGATGTGCATGGTCTCAAAACCGTTCAGCCCAAGGAAACTTTCAATTAAAGCCCAAGGAATTAGAAGATAAAAGTTCAAGGTCTCCTCTACAAGCTTAGTAGCACCAGCGAGGGAGAAGGCCCAAGTTACTCGCAGGACATCCAAACGCAAGGACCGATGAGGAGTACCTATCAAAGGCTTGTTACCAAATATCAATGCAAGACATCCACCTATACGGCCATGTAAGAATGCTTAGCCTACATGGAAGACACGGGTAAAAGATAGCCCCCCCTCAGCACTACAGACCTTCAAAGTAGGAAGATTCCTTATAGGTCAAAGAGTCCTCAAACAAAGAGAGTCCCCATCGTATCGAAGATACATCCTTCAAGGACTTATAGAAGATAAGATCGGTTATGCCTTACCTTAACCACCTCTATCCACTCATCCCGAAAATTAGGAACACATGCAGACTCCTACCGAAGGGGGACACCCTGTCTATATATACAAGTTTTGTCCCAGGCGGGGGACACCTTCTATCTCGAAGCTTTTACTCTCAATTGCTATATTGCGCTTTATTTGCATTGAACACGATTTATCTTATGGGATTCAATTATCCTATCATGATTACTCTTTTTCAATTCATTTCTTATAATTATTTTCTCTTAAAACCGAAACTAACTTGAGCACCGGAGTGCTAAACTGTTGTTTTGCAGGTTCCATTTCCTAAGTTCCTTATTTTTTGACCCAGATCCAAATCCTGTGTCCAAGTTTGTTGGACCCATGCTAAAATCACACACATCAATTGGTGTTGTCTGTGGGAAACATAATGTTTAAGACGTGAGTTTCAATGGAGACCCCCAATAACACTACGAACAAACAGAAGGCTATGGAGACCCCCGACAACCCTAAGCCTTGAAAGTTGTTGCAGGGACATCCCTAACCCCACCCACTGGAGTGTCTGCCCCCGCACCTTTAGCACCAACGCCACCCCCTTCAAGATCTGCAGGTCTCGCTACCGGCCCTCCAAGACGGAGTAGCTCTTAAGATACCTCCACAGAGGAACTATCTCCAGCCTTGTTAGGAGTTATACAACAGATAGTTTCAGCAGCAATTTGAGAATAAGTGGTGGCATTGCCCCCTGCTTGTGTCACCACTCCGTTCGACATTAGACGCCCCTGAAGAAGAAGCTGAAGGAGACGTCCCTATGCCGCCCCCCAGTGGACTGGATGCAGGGGGCTCCCTCGTTGGCTCCTTAATAGGGTCCTCTATAATAGTTTGCCTACTTGAGTGCTTTCAAAAAGTCCTTCAGGATGTTTAGTACCAGATTGGAGGAGCCCCCAATATAAACGACAAGGGGTCTCCTTCATTGAAGTAGTGATGGCGGATAAAGTTCCCGCAAATTGTTTCACCCCAGGTATTGCTTAATATAATGGCACGATCGATCCTCAAGAAGATCTCTCACGTTTCGAAAATGCAGCTATCTTACGTAGGTACACGGACATGATCAAATGCTATGTTTTTGTCACTACCTTCCCCAAGGCCACCCAGCAATGGTTCAATCAATTGCCCATGGGAGCGATAGGAAGTTTCCACAACTTGATCTCTGTTTTTACACCAATTTGCTAGCAATCAAAAGCTTCGAAACACAGAACTCGGCCTTTTTGCTATACGGTAGAATGATAATGAACCTTTAAAGGAATACTTACAGAGATCTAATACTGCTACGTTGGAGGTGCCCTCTGCCACCCAAGAAGTGAAAGCTAGTGCTTTCTCCTAAAGACTCCTAGAAGGGGATTTCTTCAAGTCCTTGGCCAAGAAGCCCGTTTCCAAATTTGACGCCCTTTTGGCTCGCAATGCAAAATACATTAATATGGAAGATGCCCAAGCTACTAAGAAAGAAAGACGTGGAGAGAAAAGAAAGGAGATGGAGGAGGAGACCCCCTCTAAGAAGCCTCGGACTGATTTACGGGACAAGAAACCCCCCTTCCCCAGGGTAAATGTAGTATATACCTCGTTGATTGTACCCATTACTCAAGCTCTCAAGGTGGTAGAAGGAAAAGGTCTATTAGCTTGACCTCGATCATAGAAGGAAGGGCCTCAACGCCCTAAGTCTGACAAATTCTTCCATTTTCATACCACTGAATAATGTCGACACTTGAAAAATGAGATTGAAAAATTAATCCAAAATGGATATCTACAAGAGTACGACTGGGAAAAAGCTCGAGGAATCGGACCTTATCAAAAGCAAGAGGCAAATAAATCAAAAGAAATGAAAGTGGCTAGCCCTGAAGCTTTCTCGGAAGGGGGACCCAAGATCACACTTGGAGATAGAGTGAGCCTAGTGACCTCCTCGCAAAGGAGTTATACAAATGATAGTTGGAGGTCTCACTGGAAGAACATGCTAGAAAATCACAAGTACGAGACGCCCATGATATAACCACAAAGGAAGTTCTAGATATGGAAGCAATGGAGGACACTTCCTTCATCGAATTCGGGCGAGCAGAATGATCGGGACCAAAAACTTCTCACAAAGATGCTCTAGTCATCACCGCCTTACTCGCCAATTATGAAGTAGGGTGTATCTTCATAGATTCTGGAAACTCAATGGATATACTCTTCGGAGAAGCGTACGACCAGATGCAGTTATCAGTTTTTTAATTTTTTGGGGGCTTCCCGGGCCAATCCGCTCCTTCAAGTGGTATCAGAGCCAGGTTCAGTATATAGACCTAGAATCAAATATATTTAATGTGTTTCAGCATATTTACGTATTTTAAATAGGCTTTAGAAGTATGATTTTTTATTTTTAAATGAATATATAGATTTAAGGGTTATGTGTTTAATTTTGGGCATGAGAATTTTTTAAAATTTAGAATTTATGAAAATTGATTATTTTCTTATTGTTTCAAAAACTATAGAAAAAAATGAGTTTCAGAAAAATTGAAAAAAATACAGCACGACCGCTGCCTACTGGTTGTCTTGCCAGCGCGCTGGGGGCGGCCAGCGTGCCCGCTTTGTGCGCATAGGGCGCCCACACTGCCTGCGGGGCCGCACGCCTGGCTGCTGGCCGGCCGTCTGGACCATTTTTTTTATTATTTTCAGAATTTTTATATTTTTTATTTTTTGATTTTTCTGCATATTTTTTTGAAATGATTAATTTTGGTAAATTTATGTTTTGGTTGAGATTTGGTATTTCCCAAGATTAAATTAATAAAATTTATTTGAATGGGTTTCCATACAAGAAATAAGTTTTGCATGGGTTGCACTTATGTTCATTATTAAGTTGCATTAGTTTACATATAAATTTATGAGATTGGATGTGTAATTAATTTATGATATTGGATATTATTTCTTATAATGCATGGTTTTCATTATATTTTTTGTGCATGTTTATTTTAGAAATAAATGTGCTATTTTGTTAATTGGATTAACATGAATGATCAGGAAGCTCATTGCATCCTGTGTATAGTTTATTTTCTATTGGGTTGGGGCCTGCGTGCCTCTTATTTCCTCTATGTCTTCGTTTTTAGCATATTTTGTTTAAGGCTTGCTTTCTCCCTATTAATGCATCCCTAACTTTTGGTTGGGGTTTCTTTTTGGGTTGTAATGAGAGTAGAATGGTAGAGAGGTTTTACTTTTATTTTATTTTAAAATAATTGTAATGAGCAATGGAGGCCCATGGAGGAGACCATGGGGTGGGCCGCGGAGATCCATGGAGAAGAGGCTCGAAGCTCGGAGCCCACAAAGGAGATGAAGAAATAAAGAGAGATTACAAGGCCTATAATATTTTAATGGGTTAAATATCTTATAATAGCGTAGGCCTACCCTTAGACTGACCATAGATCCACTACGGGCTAATGGGTCACGTAGGTTTTTGAGCTTGTGATCTTCCAACAGGGGCGTGCTAGGCTTTTATTTTGCACGCAATGCGTTTTATTTAATGAATTAAATATATTGGATATACTTTTTCATGCAAAATGCTAATATTGTGATGATGTCTCGGTCATATTAAAATGAACTCTCACTTGGTTGGACCAAGTTTAATATTAGACCCTAATAAATGGAAATAAAATAATAACTTGTTAATCTATACAATCCATCCACAGTAATATAGTGAGGAAGCCAATTTCACCGATACATGGTCTCATGAGTCGTGGTATGTGTGGACTGAAATGAAGCTGCACTATTACTGTGAACGAAGTGAATATGCACCTATTGTCCTGTCTCATGAGTCGTGGGGGGCGATAGTGTGTGCTATGATTCGGTTGATGGATTAATAGGACTAACGCCAAGTAATGTAATTTCCATGCCTTCCATCCACAATAATATAGTGAGAAAGTTGATTTCACCTATACGTGGTCTTACGAGTCGTGGCACGTGTGGACTGAAATGAAGTTGGACTATTATTATGAACGAAGAGACTACGTTTCAAATTCCTTGTTTCATGAGTCGTGGGGGCGATAGTTTGTGCTATGATTCGGTTGATAGGTCGGGTCTAACACCAAGTAAAGTCATTTGCTTCCAGTCCTTGGAATCACGTGAAAATGGTGAGGCAAAATATCTTGGGGATCTCGTAGGTCGAGAATGATATTGGATACCTCCCACAAGGCTATTTCCATGTGAATCGTAAATGGGGGCCATGGAGAATTTTGCACCTCTTCAAGAGCTCTCCCTCTGGTTCTTTCTCTCCCAAAACACTTCTCTCCATCCTCGTTCCTTGGGTTCATCAAATCAGAGAAGGATCAAAGAGAAATCAAAGCTGTTAACTAATAACGTGTTGTTGATTTCTCCGTTCTCTTTCTTTATCTTGCTAGCACAATAAAGGATCATCTGTACGAGAGCATCGAGTAATGATTAAGGATCATCTGTACGAGAGCATCGAGTAATGATTAAAGGATCATCTGTACGAGCATCGAGTGATGATGCTATCCCTAGTGGAGAAGCTCAGAGATCTCTACTGCCGTGGATTGTTGCTAGACGACCACCTATGGTAACGGGCAATTTTGATTATGGGATAATCAGAAATAATTAATTAAATTGAATTTAATTAATTATGTTGGTCACACACGACCAAGTCTAGTTGTGGGTGAACCTAAAGAGTCACACTCTAATCACTGGCATGTGATGGAATTGATTTACAATTAATTCCGCAAAGAAGAGATTAATTTAATTAGATTAAATTAATTTCTTGTAGAGAATAAATGATTGGATCATTTATAAATAAATCCATGGGTTAGATTTTCCCAAAGATTAATTAATTGGATTAGTTAATTTTGGGCTTTAAGCTTTTTGAATTAATTGGATTAATTTAGTCGGCTTGATTTAATTTATGAATTGGATTCATAAATTAAATGAAAAAATGGGCTTGAGTCTTTTAGTTAGATTAAAGGACTTAAAGTGATGGACTTAAAGATTAAAATGGATTAAGTCCATCGGACATGGGTTTAATCTATTAGAGCCTAGCGCACTTTAGACCAAGCCTATGACCCGTCTTGACTTTGTATAAGTCAAAGGAAGAGTTGGTTGGTTAAAGAATGTGTCGTGCACGAAATTTTCAGCATTCTTTTTATGAAAAAATCAGCTAGGGTTTCAAGGAAAAGAAAAGATAGAGTTTCGATGGGATATGTCTCATCTAGTGTAGTGTTGTGACTAGGTCACAAACACTAACACGCTCTCCTATCTTGGGGAACCTCTATCCTACAAATTTTGCACCTCTCCAAGAGCTCTCCCTCTGGTTCTTTCTCTCCCAAAACACTCATCTCCATCCCCGTTCCTATAGTTCATCGAATTAGAGAAGGAACGAAGAGAAATTGAAGTCGTTAACTAATCACATGTTGTTGATTTCTCCCTTCCCTTTCTTTATCTTGCTAGAGCAATAAAAGATCATCCGTACGAGAGCATCTAGTAATGATTTAAGGATCATCCGTATGAGAGCATCGAGTGATGATGCTATCCTTAGTGGAGAAGCTTAGAGACCTCCAGGTTGATTTTAAGGAGGAAGAAATGTACGTTGACTTGATTTTACAATCACTATCTCCTCCCTTGATCAATTTATTATCAGCTATAAGATGAATGGGCTTGAGAAAAGCTTTCATGAGTTGATTAATATATTGGCCAACCGTTTGTACTAGTGGGAGATGCTTCAACCTCAAAAGTTAAGAGCAAGGTTGTCGGACGTGAGGAGAGGAAGAAGGATGAGACATCTTCTAATTGCTGCTAGCACTTCGAGTGCTCATGTTACACCGCTAGGCAGGGGTAAAAGAAAGAGGAAGAGGGTTCATCAGTCAAAGATATCGAATGATATTTTCATTTATTGCTGAGAAAAAGGTAGTTGGAAGAGGGAGTGTCCTAAGCTCCTATCCAATAAAAGATAAAATGATACAAGATCATTATGGGGTTCACAGGTCTAATTTATTTGATGAGGTTCAAAGAATTAGACTCAGAGTGGTGAACCAAACTAATCACCTTTTGATTGGATCGAGAGGGTGTGTATTTAGTGATAGTTTCTTAAATATAAAAAATGAGAATGTGATTCTTACTCGGTGAAGTTCTTCCTGAAAGGGCTATAGTTGGCCGCTCTCTGATAAGGAAGAAATCAAACTAAGTGGTTTGGATTGAAAAACAACATCCATTGGATGGATACGGTGCCTAGCACGACCGAGCCAGTTGTAGTCTTAGAGGCGAACGACAAGGATAGGGAAAGAGCCTTATGGGCCTGAAATATCATCACAAGATCTACGAAAATTCTTAGATAACAACCATCTGCAGACAACAATGGTGAAGAAAATACATGGTTGGACTGTGTAGATTCAGGAGAAAATAAAGTAGACCCACGAAATTGAGCCGGTATCGTAGCTTGCTCATGCTCAGAAAGTGCTGAGCGACACGGGTAATTGGCTTAATGGTCAAGTGGGAGATTGTTAGAATGGGTGACCCAAAGCCAATATGATTGGTTGTTTTCTATTCGACAATCTTTATCAAATAATATTAAATTGATGAATACGGTAAGAATTCACCAAGATGAAAATGTGTCTGATTGTGCTTACCACTAATATTGAACGGGGTTTCAATGTTACAACGAAAAGCCTACGGACCGAAAGGTTAAACTCATGGAGTTGAGCTGCGCATAGATTTGGAAGCTATGAAACCTAAGGGTCGGTCTGAAACATTCCAAATTGCGGACCTCGAGACTGGGCATCGAGGGTCCTATGGAGACTTGCATTAAGTACTATAGCTGTGTTTCATCGGTAGGAGACGTAGTTCGTCTGTGCAGTTTTAGTGGGTTAGTTGGCAAGGTAGTCGACTGACTGAAGTGACCTGCGGGAATCGTTATATGGTCGTCCCTTAAGGCTTTGTCGGTATGACTTGGATTCCCGATTGTGATAGCATGAGAATTAGTCCTCTGAGTTGAGGAATCATGGCAGTCACGTGCATACGAAGACTGTATCTTGGATATGATGAGCGGCGGCTGAGTCGTAAGGCATGATTATCATAAGCTTATCTAGTGCACTCAGAGTATGTAGCGAGGACGGTGGATTTCAAGAAAAGATCTGTCCCCTGTCAGTATATGACAGAGAGTTCTCCCATGCACTTTGAGATGGTTTAGACTCTAAAAGTCTTTGGCCAAAACGATTGATCGATAAGGAATAGGTTTTCTAGATTGGATCAGTATAGTAAACACATCCTGAGTATTAAGTATAGTTGCCTAGTCAAGGATGAAAATCAACACCCAATTTCATACCCTAAATTAAGGCCGGGAGACGGTGACAGTAGAACCGTATACGTATAGATTCAAAGCCTAAATGTTCAAGCAACGATTCACCTAGTCTCTAGTGCCATGGACTGTTGCTAGACGGCCACCTATGGTAACAGTCAATTTTTAATTATAGGATAATCAGAAATAATTAATTAAATTTAATTTCATTAATTGTGTTGGTCACACACGCTCAAGTCTAGTTGAAGGTGAACCTAAAGAGTCACAGTCTAATCACCGGCATGTGATGGAATTAATTTAGAATTAATTTCGGAAGGAAGAGATTAATTTAATTCGATTAAAATAAATTTTTAGAGAGGATAAATGATTCGATCATTTATAAATAAATCCATGGATTGGATTTTTCCAAAGATTAATTAATTAGGTTAGTCAATTTTGGGCTTTAAGCTTTTTGAGTTAATTGGATTAATTTAGTCGGCTTGATTTAATTTATGGATTTGATTCATAAATTAAATGAGAGAATGGGCTTGAATCTTTTAATTAGATTAAATGACTTAAAATGATGGACTTAAAGATTAAATTGAATTTATTTAAGTCCATCGGACATGGGCTTAATCTATTATAGCCTAGTCCATTTTAGACCAAACCCATGACCCGTCTTGACTTTGTATAAGTCAAAGGAAGAGTTGGTTGGTTAAAGGATGTGTTGTGCATGAAATTGTCAGTATTTTTTTTATGGAAAAATCAGCTAGGGTTTCAAGGAAAAGAGAGAAGAGAGTTTGGATGGGATAGGTCTCATCTAGTGTGGTGTTGTGACTAGGTCAAAAACACTAACACACTCTTCTATCTTGAGGAACCTCTAATCACGAATTTTGCAACTCTCCAAGAGCTCTCCCTCTCGTCTTTCTCTCCCAAACCACTCCTCCCCATCCTCGTTTCTTCGGTTTATCGAATCAGAGAAGGAACGGAGAGAAATTGAAGTCGTTAACTAATAACGTGTTGTTGATTTCTCTGTCCCTTTCTTTATCTTTCTTTATCTCCCTATCCCTAGATCCTTGTTGATCCTTGGTGATTGTAGTGGACCGATTTAAATGGTTTCAATGTTGAAACCTCGTGGAGGAGAATCGGGTTGAAAAGGGAACAATGCTAGTAGCCAATTGAAGAAAACTACGAGGGTAAGATTCTTGGTTAGAACATTGTTCCTCTTGTTTTCTTTGCGTTCTATGGCCTTTATATTTATTCTTATACACCGGACGCCCGGGAAAGATCAAGGGTACACCGCTTGATCGGAACTAATTCACTTTAATTTATTATCCGGGCTGATCCGCTTCCTTTAATATAGTCATCACTTCTCCTCAAGAAGAAGACTTGGAGTTCACCGTAAAATTTGATTTCAATGCTTCCAACAATGAAGCAGAATATGAAGTACTAGTGGTAGGCATGAAAATGACTCATGAAGCAGGAGTCAGACACTTTGTAGCTTACTCGGATTCTCAATTAAGAGTCAAGCATGTGGAAGGCACATACGAGGCCAAAGAAGAAAATATGATACAGTACCTGCGACAAATAGCAGAGGTGAAAACAAGTTTTGAAAGTTTCCAAGTTAGAACAATCCTAAGGTTGATTGTCTCTCCAAGCTTTTCAGTACTTTGGAAAACTGCAGGACTATGCACATTACTATACAATATCTTCATAAACCTAGGGCTCCTATGACAATCCAGGCACCCGTGATCAGATCACTGGAAGAAGGACGCCATTCCTACAATAGATGTGAAACAGCCAGACTCAAAGCTCGAGCCATTTATTTCTTGTTGTAGGGGGAGTCCTATATAAAAATCTTACACACACCCTCTACTTTGGTGTTTATCCCAACAAGAAGGGATACATGTTCTTAAAGAAATACATAGTGGGTGCTGCGGAGCAAATGCAGGAACATGGACGCTAGCCAACAAAGCTCTATGAGCAGGATATTTCTGGCCTGCTATGAAGCAATATGCCAATTAGTGAACAAATGTGAAGGATATCAAAAACATTCTTCAGTCATACACCAGCCGACAGAGTCACTCATCACCATGCCCTTTCTCACAATGGGACATAGACACTGTGGGACCATTTCCTCTAGCTCCCGGCCAGAAAAATGTCTTTTGGTAGCATTGACTAATTTACCCAATGGGTAGAAACGGAACCGCTTGCTTGCATCACTGAAGGAAAAGTGGTGAAGTTCTTCTGGAAAGCCATCATCTGCCGCTTTGGACTCCCTAGAGAAATTATCTCAGACAATGATCGGCAATTTCAAAGTCGAAAGATACAAGAATAATATACAGGGCTGAACATAAAAGAAAGGTTCACATCAGTAGCACATCCTCAATCCAATGGGTAAATTGAATTCACCAACCGCATTTATTACAAGGAATTAAAAGAAGACTAGAATGAGTTGGTGGAAACTGGATAGAAGAGTTAACTAGTGTCCTATAGGCTTATAGAACAACCCCCCGAGGGTCTACATGGGAAAGCTCTTTACTCTGGTTTATGGAACCGATATGCCATCATCCCTGCCGAGTTGGGGATGCTTTCTCACAAAATTCTGCACTTTCAAGAAACATATAACACTGAGCTCCTTAAAGAAAATTTGGATCTCATCGAAGAATTGAGAGAGAAAGATTTTATTCGCATACAGAGGTACAAAAACACCATGGTCAATACCTATAGTAAAAGGGTGAAAATTCGAAATTTCTAAGTTGGGGACTTTGTATTACGCAGAGTGGATACATTGAAACTGGTAGGAAAGTTGGATCCCACTTGGGAAGGACCATAGAAAGTCACAGGGGTGATAGGTTGTGGGGCTTATGAACTAGAAAATCCTGAAAGACGCCCCTTAGCTTGCCCGTGTAATATACACAATCTAAAAAAATACTACATATGAAGAAGGACGCCTCCATCATGACAGGTAACCTTCTCGAGGGATTTCCACTCGAAAAATAAAATCTCAGGGGAACACCCCCTAGTACAACCCTCAATAAGGATACACCCTCGTGTTGGGGCATCCCCTTGCAACGGTATGATATTCGTTCTAACTTTTGCATGTTGTAATAAGGCAAGACAAAAAATTCTCATAGGAGTAAGCTCTGTCAAAAATTGATACAGGCATTCGCCACTTAATACGGTCCCTACCCAAAACCCTCCACGCTTTTTACTTATCTCTAATATTCATGCATCTCAGTATATGACATCAAAATTAATCTTGCTTCTAAGAACACAGGAGGCAGAAAAGTTATGTACATGGATGCCCCCTGCAAAAAGGTGTCCCTTAAAACAAGCCTCTCCAAGCAAGGCCTAAGTATTCTATTCATCAAGCGTAAAGAAAGAAGCATAGTATAAATATAATAAAGCATGAAGAGAAAGGATGTGAACATCATCGCATTACTGCCCTCGACGTAAAACATGGCCGGAGGCAAATCAAAAACACCATCCACAGCAAAAGAGTAAATGGTCTCATCCCCATTCCTAATGGGGGAAAAGAAAAAATAGAATTACAGAGTAAATTATTTTGAAAATAGCAAGGGGAGGGGGTCAAATTACATCTTCTCCTTATTATCCCCACAAGCGGGGTCTTCTTTCGTCTCAACCTAGTCTTCTTCATCAACGAGGAGTCCTTCGTTAGCGGCCAGGGGGGCACCTTATTCCTTTGGCTCCTGAGCTCCATCACTTAGGACATCCCGGTACAGAACCAATGGCTACTTCGGTAGGGGGACTCCTCATTTCGGCTTCAACCTCCCCCCAATATATTATCTAAATTTGTTTCTACAAGGCATCCCTCATGAGTCAGTTTGAAATTAAGAATGGTTACAATTGAATAAAGAATGAGAAAGGGAATAACCTGATTCAGCGGGAAAGTCTCTGCTTACTGGAGCCGAAGCTTCGGCAAAAGGATCTGGGGCAGTCTCTAGTGCTATTCCAAGGTCAAGGAAAGAAAAAGCGGGCCCTTTGAGCCAAAAGTTATTCTTTGCAGATTCTGAAACAATGCTCGAGAAAGGGCCGGTCTATTCTAGCCACCATATCCTGATACTCTTCAGACTTTTTATACTCATCAAGGCAGCTGCCCCAGTGGCCTTTCAAGTAATGTTGGACCTCCTCAGTGTTGGGAAAATTAAGCACAACCTTATCAACAGCCTTATTAATGGCTCTCTTATGACTCGCGGCCTCCCTCTAAAGCTTATTTAGTTCTTTGTCTAGTTGTTGGTCCCCACTAGTGAGGTCTTTCTTCACCTCCTTGAGCTTAGCATTCTCGGTATTTAGACACTCTACTTTATCCTCCAACTTTTGCCTTTGGGATTCACTCTCAGGGGGGGTCCTTTGGGGTCGAGAGAAGAGCTCCTCACACACAAAAACCGTCTACAAGCAAAAACGATTATAAAAAAAACATTCATAAAGAAGAAGACACTAAAATTTAGAAGATACCTTCAACAAATACGAGGAGATTTGCCCCCAACTCCTCTTGTGGCAGAGGAGTTAACAAGTGCTTGTCCCCCAAAGACAGAACCCCCTTCATAAGTTCAACCATTAAAGGAAAACTATTTCCTCTCTCTTACTCCAAAGACTAGCAGGTATGCAGCCAATTCAAGTGCGCACGAGAAAATTTAGGGGGGATGCATTTTTCATCCTTGAGGACAGGAAGAGCCCCCCCCCCCAAAAGGGGGTCTTGCAGAACTAGAGGGAGGAGTGTTTAAGGAGCTCATTCTCGACTTTTTTGAGGAGCCTCCCAGAGTAAGCCCTGGTGAGGGGAAGCAGGTCGCTTTCCTTTAGATTCATTTGAAGAAAGAGTCCCCCTAGGCGATCTGGAAGGGGGAGTCCCCCACCACGGCCTCAAGAGTATTGCTGCGCAACAATTTGCTGAACATGATATTCACTGCCAAGAAAACAAGAAAAACTTATGATCAACAAGAAATAAAATAACCAAAACATGAAGAGAAAACTGAAGTACTAAAGGAATCCCCAAGGGCTACAACCTAAGATTTAGGCCAAAATACCCCAGAAGTCTTTTGTCATCAAAGAATGGCAGTCGTAGGGATCCTCATTCAAGGTATCCAACAAAGAACATTAGGCCATACTCCGCTCCCCTACCTCCACAAGGGGGGGGGGTCCTCCTCAATCCAGTGAAAAGGAAAACATCAAGGGAGTGAACGCAACAAAAAAAAAAATCTTCTAATTTTTAGGAGAATTAAGGGCTGGCTAGAAGGATACCCCATGTCAGGGAGTGAAAAGAGAGAACCATGTTTCGACACGTTTGAAGTGAAAACATTGAGCAAAAACTTTGGTAGTAATAGGAAAATGGCGAAAGAATTAGGAACCAACTGGTTGAGAGGAACTTGAAAAAAACGAGTAATATCGGAATAAAAACTAGGAATGGGGATATGCAATCCTGACCTCAATTGATTGACAAAGAAACTTAAACAATTTGTAGTGGGCATGGGGTTGACTCGAAGTAGCAGGAGTATAAATAACGAATGACGGGGGCTGTGAAACTAAAAAATCAACTGATAAATGTTAGAAATTCTCATGTTGGAGGACCCCCAATCCATGGACGACCGGGGGGCCTCCCTCTCCTCTTCTTCGGGGGAGGATCCTTATCTTTCATCTCCCCCTACTTCACTCCCCTCACCTCCCTCATCTCTCTCATCCGCCTCATCTCCTTCATCCCTCACATCTTCCTAATCTATTAGACATCGGGTAGCCGCTGCTGCCTCAAACTCCGCCTCCCGCCACTATGGAAAATAGATGGATCGAGACCCAGTCCTCTTTGAAGTGGCCTCCGAGGGGTCATGGTGTGGGAGGACTTCCGTAACAAAACGGACAGACTCATCCGACGATGCTATAGAAAAAGCCATAAGGAAAGAACTTTCAGAAAAAGGAGAAGAAAGGTAGAGATACTTACAGATGTTGAAGACGGAGCCCCAATCCTTAAAGAAATTAGGAAGAAGGAAGATAAAAACGAGAAGAAGTTAATTTATGACTAAGGACATGGGCAGGAGGATTTAGCACCACATAACGCCCTTGATGGGGCGGTTAATTGACACGTCAAATGCATAGAAGGAGGCGGTTATCACCCCTCCCCTCTGGCGCCATCAATCATGGTGGCTAGGCTATTCCTTCAACGACGGATGGCAGGGTGTGAAGCCCCATATTTAAAAAAAAAAAAGGATGAAAAGCTGAAAAATATGCATGACAATAAGACAAGAAGGATGCCCTAAACCTTTGGCGTCCGAAAGTAGAGGACTACCCCCTCGAAGCATGACAAGGACTCCTATTCTAAGGAGTTGGGGGTACCCCTCCTCCTTAAAGTGGGGGTAACTACATGATGTGCACGACATCAAAAAAATTTGGCCCAAGAAAACTTTCAATAGAGGAAGAGAAAAGTCCAAGGCCTCCCCCATCAGCTCAGTAACACAGGCGCGGGAGGAGGCCCAAGTTACTCGTGGTCTATCCAACCATGGATCGATGGGGAGTACCTGTCCAAGCCTTGTTACCAAACATCCACGCAAGGCGTCCACCTGTACGGCCACGTAAGAATGCTCAGCCTACAGAGGATATAGGCCAAAGATAACCCCCTCAGCACTATTGACCCTCAAAGCAGGAAGACTCCTCATAAGTTAAGGAGTCCTTAAGGACAAGGAGTCCTCGAACAAAGAGAGTCCCTGTCATATCAAAAATACATCCTTCAAGGACTTATAGAGGATAAGATCGGATTATACCTTACCTTAACCACCTCTATCCACATATTCCAAAAATTAGGAGCACATGCAGGCTCCTACCGAAGGGGGTACCTCCTCTACATACAAGTTTGGTCCTAGGCGGGGGACACCTTCTATCTCTAAGCTTTCACTCTCAATTTCTATATTGCGCTTTATTTGCACTCTGAAGACGATTTACCTAAGGATTCAATTATCCTATCACGATTACTCTTTTTGAATTCATTTCTTACGATTATTTTCTCTTAAAATCGATACTAACTTGAGCGTCGAAGTGTTAACGTGTTGTTTTGCAAGTTTCGTTTCTCAAGTTCCTTTACTTCTTGGTGCAGATCCAAATTCTGTGTCCAAGCTTGTTGGACCCGTGCTAAAATCGCACGAATCAACCTCCTAATTTTTTTAATTTTTTAACTAATTTAATTATATTAATTAAATATATTTAAGTTAATTATGAATAAATTTAAATAATTATAAATTAAATATATTTATTTTAGTTAATTATGAATGATTTTAAATAATTATTATACTTAAATTAATTTAAGTATATAATTAATTAAGGATAATTTAGATAATTAAAATAATTATTCTACTCAAACCAATTTAAATATATATTTTAGTTAATTTGAAATAATTTTAAACATATAGTTAATTAAGGACAATTTTAGATGATTTTTTAAATTTCTAAATTTCGAATTTTAAAACTAAAAAATTACATTAATTAAATTAAAAATAATTGACTGAAATATTTTTAAATACAATTAAAGAAAAGTTTTAAATTTCAATTTTAATAATAAAAAAATAATTTAGATTTAATATAATTTATTTAAATATTTTTAACTAAATAATAATTAAATTATTATTATTATATAATTTTACAATTATTAACATTTATATTAGTTAAGTATTTTAAGTTTGAAAACTAGATTTACTACATTAATTTTTATACAGTTATTTTAATTTATATTTTATAATTCAAAATTTTATATAATTTTTTTCATACTTTTACGTGAATATAATTAAAAAATATTTTATTTTTTTAGATAGATGAAAATGCAAAAGAAAAAGAGACATCAATCAGAACAAGTAAAAAATCTATATGTCAAACATACCAAAAAATAAGATAAAAAATAGTTAAAAATGCCCCCAAATGCACAAGAAGCAAGTAAAACACACCTTCGGCAAAGTACTAATGGAAGGGTGATTTTTGCTGAGTTTTACTAAACACGGGAGGGTTTTAGCCTATTTTGAAAACATAGGGTTTTTTATTAGCTATTTTAAAAAAATATAAGGGGGTAAAATGCATTTTAGCTTATCTTTATAATAATAATAATAATATAATAATAATAATAATAATTACAATATAATAATAATAATAATAATAATAATTCGAGTCAGTAATGCAATGATGATTAGATTCTCAACTAGCTCACATAGTTATCAATATTTGCACAAACTTGAGCAAGAAATATTAGTGGAAGGTGGTCCTGCGGGCCAAAAGGCAAAAGTACTTAGCATTTCAACAAGTAGGAATTCAGTTGACATATTTTATTGATAATGATCAGGATAGTATTTTACTAATTCACACTAATATAAACATTAGGCCTTCAAATATCTTGGCTAAATAATTATTTTAGAAATTTAAGAGGGAAAATTTTAATCTGGACTGCCTTTCGCCAAATCTAAATCAATTATATGACAAGTATAATACACTTGTTCTGTAATTAGTGTACAATTAAAGAAAAGTGACCAATCATATATAACAAGTATAGTACTTGCCATATATATATGTGATTCATTTGATTCAACCAAACTGATTTTGATAAAAAAATTTCCGATTAAGTGCGACAAATCAGTTGATTTAGGAGTTATAACTAGTGAGTTGGGTAATTCCAACTTTCCACTAATTAATTGCTTTCTGTGCGAAAAAAAAAAAAAATTAAGATTATTGATGATAATGGTAGGCTCAAAGAACCATTGTGCAATTTCGACTATGCAACGCATGATTATCACCATTAACATAATAAAATACTTGTCAATAATTAACTGAATATAATTAAATAAACACAGGTTATGCCCATGCATTGACAAGTTCATTTGCTGATAAGAAATGCTGGTAATGATATTTCTTTTTTATCAACATCCAACAAGGCTGCATTTGGTTGGCTTGCATGCATGTCTGAGTGAGAAACTTTTGACATTCGATGCTCTCACGCTGAGAAAGAAACGAAGTGGAAATTTGTACGTGCGTTGTCTTTCATTGTTGGACGAGTTTCAAAAACAGCATTGTATCTGTATTGAAATATGGATCTGACAATGTTATACAGACGCTCTACTATAAATAGTTGAGTAGTAATTATAATTCATACCGAATTCTACGTAGGAGTTTGAGCAATCATGAACTTAACAACATTGTCCGATCGATCCACAAAAAATTATGTTACATTTGTGTTTGCTTTCTTTTCCTTAATTTCTGAACGTGTTTCAAAAATTTGAATTGAAATTTCTGATGGAAAAGAAAACGAAGAAGAAAGAAAGAATAGCGGAAAAAGCATAATCATCTATCAGAAAGTTCTTGCTGCTGCCCATAAAGGTGTTGAAAAATGATCAAGCTTAATTTGTTGAAGATTGTTCAATGAGTAAGGTTGAGGGAGTACAAAGATACTGCTTCAGAAGGCTGATTTCATGAGCTACATCCAGCATAGTTGGCCGGGTGGATGGATTGTGCTGCGTGCAGATTAGGCCGAGTTCTATCAGTTCTATGATAACGTCGGTCCATATCTTCCTGTCGTAAGGAACCAGGTCACGTGGCGCATACCTCACCATGGCTTCTTCAACAATTGGCCCAAGCTTTTTCGGATATCGACTCTTAACCCATTCGTGCAAGCTTGAACCTTCTCGGAAAAGTACGTCTGTGGGGCGTTTCCCTGTTACCATCTCTAATAAAAGAACCCCAAAGCTGTAGACATCGCCTTGTGGTGAAGCATGCTTTCCCATTCCATATTCTGCCATTGGTATACCACAAATAATAATTAAGTTCAAGAATCAGGGTAATAAAAGAGAACAGACTTTTAGAGGCGGAAAATCAGAGAGAATAGTCAAACCAAAGATGGAAAAATGGAGAAAAAAAATCATTTGTCCGAACTTATTAATAAAAACTTGAAACAATTGAAATGATAATGAACTGAAAAATGCACAACCTAAGCGAAAAGTGAACTCATGATTCTATTTGTGTACAAAAACTTATTTTTGTTGAGTTTGTGTTCCTAATTATGTTCTGAGGACTTATTTGTCTACTGTTGATCTTGATTGTGGAAAACAGAAAATGATTTAGCAGTGAAGAATTAACAAACTGATGATGACAATCATCTCCTAGGTTTGAAATATGAACGATATAAGTAAATAATCATCCATTTAACGTACCCGGAGCAATATAACCAATTGAGCCACATAGCAAACCGTCTCTGTAGAGTCATAGGATGCTGAATCATCCACAAAACCATCGGCACCTTTTACTAGTCTTGCAATGCCAAAATCAGTGACCAAAGCTGTCATATCATCATCAAGGAGAATATTGCTTGTTTAAGGTCACAATGCACCACTTTGACTGGAGAATAGTGATGCAGATAGGCCATTCCTTCTGCAACATCACTGCAAATCTTCACCAGCTGAATGAGATCGAGGCCATGTTTTAATCCATGGCTAGGATAAAGATGGTCGTCAAGGCTTCCATTTGGCATCAAGGGAAGAACAAGGCCTTAAAATCTGGCCTGCTGCATGTTGTTATGATCCTGATCAAATTTCTATGCCTGGTTCTTTTCAATACTTGGCACTCCCTCTTAAAGCTCCCCCAAATTTCTCCACCTGCCTTAGAATGCAGCACTTTAACAGCTATCCTCGTGTTATCTCGAAGAACTCCCTTGTAAACGTGGCCAAATCTGCCTGATCCAATTAAGCTTGAGTCACTGAATCCTTCCGTAGCTTCAATAAGCTGTCGACGAGAGATTCTTGGGTATTTTATATCCTCTCTGGCTTCTCCGTCATCTTTAATTATGGCCTTACCTTTAGAGATGGGCAATTGCCTTTTGAACTTTGATCTTAGTACTAGAGGATACCCTACTATACAGAAAATGGGAGTGATTAGTAATGAAAGGAGAATGCCATCAAGAAATGGCGAGCCCGTTTTCTGTGGCAGTCTTTCAGACCCTTAATGGAACCACATAGCCCGTCGTTTCCCAGGAAAGAATTGACAGTTAGAGATGAAAATGCTCCCTTGTTAGTTATGTTTCCGTAGAAGTTGTTGTAGGAAAAGTTGAGCAGTGTCAGAGTTGATGACGCCTGAAGAGATTGTGGGATCTCCCACTTAACTGATTAAAAGAAACATCAAGTTCTTTGAGATAAGGCAAGTTCCTATTTTTGCTGGAAATTGTCCTTCCAAAACATTGTGTGATAAATTAAGGTACTCGAGCAATACAGCTTCCAAGTTGTGAAGGCAATGAATCTGATAGATTGTTCGATGATAGATCTATGGCTAGAACCATATTCATTTTGCTCAGCTCCAACGGGATAGGCCCATGAAGATAATTGCTTGATAAGTTCAAATACAACTTCAAACTACTCAAACCAGCAACTTCGCTCGGAATTGTCCCTGAAATCCTATTGTGGGAAAGGTCAAGAATTTCCAGGTTTGTGCATTTTCCAAGGCTCGGTGGAATGGTTCCCGAGAGTGGTTCTCGTAGAGCAGAAGTCTTCTGAGCTGCAGGAGGTTAGCAAAGCTATCCGGGATCATACCAGAGAGCTTGTTTCTCGACAAATCTAGAAGGCCTAAATGGGGCATATTGCCAAAAGTTGATGGAATGTCACCGGAGAGTGAATTGTTCGATAAATAAAGTCTCTCTAGTCGTCCCATTCGGCATAGTTCAGAAGGTATTGAGCCATTCAAGAGATTGCTAGACAAGTTCAAGAGTGTAAGATTGACAAGATTTGCTATTTGTGGGGGTATTGAACCATAAATAAGATTAGTATCAAGATTAATCTCTACAAGAGTGGAGAGATCACCAATAATAGAAGGCAACTCTCCTCAAGGTAATTTCCAGCCAACTCAATTTCTTCCAATTTAGAGGAATTAACTAAAGATGCAAAAAAAGGTTTGAGGTCAGTGTTACCATTATGACTCGAGAAGAGGTTGTGGGACAAGTAGAGGATCTTCAAATACGGCATTTTCGTCAAAATATTGGAAGGTAACTCTCCGGTTAGCAGATTCGACCCTAGTTCAAGCCACTCCAATTTTGAAGAGTTTGAAAGGGCTAAAGGAACTTCCCCCACAAAAACGGTTCGACCAAAGAAGGAGATACCTAAGGTTTCTAAGCTCACATTGACTCTTTAAAGGAATTCTACCACTAAGAGAGTTGTTGGAAAGGTCTAAATACTCTAAAGAAGCTGAACCATTACAGAAAAGTGATACAGGAATTTCACCAACCAGCTTGTTACTTCCAAGATCAAGATATTGTAATTGCTTTAGAAATCCCACTTCAGCTGGAATCTCCCCATCAAGAAGATTGAATGATAAGCTGAGACCTCTGAGCCGGTAAAGAGAACCGAGCTCAGCTGGAATCCTTCCTTGCAAGAAGTTGCCAGACAAATCAAGAACTTCTAGCTCTGAAAGGTCGAAAAGAGCTGGTGAAATAGAACCATGGAGGGACTTGTGACTTAAATTAAGCTCCACCACTCTATTCCTATTCATTTCACACACTACACCTGCCCATTTGCATACGGGAATATCAGACGCGTTCCAGCTTTCTAAGGAGTTCCCAGGGTCGTAAGCGATGCCCGCCATGAACGAAAGAAGCGAAGCACGATCATTCAAGATTTGAGCATCGTTTTCAGAATGTGCAACATAGAAAACTATGATCAAGGAAAGCAAATCGAACTTGGAAAATTTGCAGTATCCCATTAGTTCTTTTGATTAGTTCTGAGGAGTTTCAAGGAAGAAACTAAGGTTTTGTAATGAACAATGAAACTCATCAAGAAATAGATTGGAATGTTGGAAATGGATGCACCAAACTGTTGGAACTTATATATAAGAAGCAAATGCTGGAAATTTTCATTTCTTTTTTTTTTTTTGGTAATGAAAATCTTTTGATGCCTAACTGCCGTTGAAGGATCAAACAATACGCTTGGCGCCTTTGATCGTTGACAATCAACGTTCAACACGTGGGGACTCGTCGTATGGGCGTGTAAGAATCGTTAGATAAGCCGTCTGACATTTGGTGGTTTAGATGTTATTAGGCCTAACTATTTATATTTAATTGTTTTATGTTTCTTGTAGGAATTGAGTGTATTTAGTGGGCAATGAGTTGTTAGAATAAGATAATAATCTAGGTTATATTCGCAGGCTTAGGAGTTTTAAGGATATATGATGATGATTATGTGGTGACTTTCTGGTTCTGGTATGCATGTCGGCTCTCAGCTTTGTATATGTGCTTGCTGAGGTCATCATCATTTGGAGCTGACTCTTGCAAAAAGGGTTTAGTCGTAGTCTTCCAAATTTTTAGAGAAAAATTGTGTTCTTGTCAAACTCGAATAATATACAACGATTGTAAAACATTGGTTAAGTTTTATATATAAAAGGGTAGATTTTTGGCCATCTCTCCTAAATTTTATTATTTGAAAATTAATTTACAAACGTCCTTTGAGAAGAAAAATAATTGTGTACCTTCTAAACAATGAAGTGGATAATTAATTGTGTACCTTCTAAATAATTGTTGCTAGATGAAAATTAAAATCATGGGGATATTTGTAATTTTTCAAACAACGAGATCGTATTTATAATTATGCCAAACTTTAGGAGAGATGATTGTAATTTATCCGATATATATATATATATATATATATATATATATATATATAAAAAAAAATTTGGAACAAGTTACCAATTAAAAGCCGAAATAAAATGACTAATAATTAGGTTATGAATTAAAATGCATATGAAATTTAGACTTTACATAGGTTCAACATAACAAATTCACAATAAGCCCGTAATAAATCTGGGCTTATGCATTTTCATGTGTTAATCTATACAAAAAAATTCTCTCAAAATTAATTTAGAAATTGTAGCACTTTTATTTAAATTTATGAAATTCATTTCGTTCATATATTTCTCCTCTCTTAATTTATTATTACAGATACAAAATTTTATATGAACAGTATGATAAATGAAATAATGTTTGATTGAATGTGATCAAATTTGATTTGAAGGAAAAAAATAAATGATTCTTCAATAAAAAAAGAAAAAAAAATAATTGCTAAGAAGAGTTGCAATGAATACTTTGAAAATCCGTTCCAAATTAAATCCACTATAGAAAACGCCATGAAGTCACCTGCTACAAATTCTGTTTGAAGTCGTACATAACCTCATCAACCGATTTCAACTTATGGTCCTTGCACTTAATAATATACGAACATCTAATTTTTTCCTAATCCATATATATATATATATATATGTATGCATCTTGATTTTTGCACATATTATGAACTAACAAACATCCTCCTCAAACTCTTGTCCAACATCTACACTGCGAGGTATAGGTTTTTTTAATACATCAATTTTTTCAATTCCTTATACATATTTATGCTATAAAAAGTTAACGTATATATATTTTCAAGATACCACAAGTACAATTATTTATCTAACAAAAAAATCATATATTAATTTCAAGAATATATATACTACAAGTACAATTTTTTACTCTACCAAAAAATAACATATGATTTGAATAATACAACAAATATAATTATTTACGTTGGGAGATATATGCACACTATAAGTAATATAAATAATTATTAACCCAATATTTTATAATTTTTTATATTTTTCGTCCTACCATTAGTTTGGGCCTTAAATCTAATTAAAAGTGATCAGATGATGGCATGAAAAGGGTTTGCAATTTTCAATAATTCGTTGGATAAAAAATTCAGCTAATATCGAATACCAAACTAAAAATTCGGTTCAATAATTTGTATAATTATTTTTTGTAATTTAATTATTCATTCGGCGCCATTGATTTTTTGTGCCAATAAATTAAATCGTATTGAATGCCATTAGAAAAAATATAACTTTTTTGCTACGGTTAATTACTATAATAAAAAAAAAATCAAGACAAATATAAATCAACCACAGCTTCCCAACGCCTAATATTGGCCTTTGTTTTTTCAAGTATAGCCAAAACATTAGCCATGGTCAAAATAATGGCTAATGTTGTGGTTTTGGCTAAAACCGTGGTAAAAGTTTAAGTTTTTATTTTAATTTATTTAACCATAATTGATAGTATTGATTTACCACGAATTTTAAATTGTGGTCATTTATAGTGTAGCAAAATTCAATTTTTTTATAGTGTACATAACATTAAAAATATATATTATATCTTATAAACGTATCTATAACAATTTAAAAGTATATTATATACAAATAATTAACTATATCTTATTATCAATTTTTATTAAAAAAATAATTGTATGGTTAATACTTATATGTACAAAAACATAGATAACATTTGATGTTTCACAACAACTTTCTACTCATTTTTTGTCACTAATAATTATATAGTGACAAGATAAAAATTATTGTCATTTAATATATATTATTAGTGATAACTTTAGAATTATTACTTGATACACTGTCACTCATATCATATTTTTTTGTAGTGTTATTGCTCGAAGGAAATGTTCGTCCAAATCCGTCGTAGCATCACTCACAAATTGCGGCAAAATTTCATCCATCGCAATTTTTTGAGAAAATTACATTTGATGTCCCACAAGTTGGCTTATTTACAATTTTGGTCCCATATTTTTAAACTCACCCCTTTGCATCCCATAATTCTTTAAATCTCTGAAAACAAAAAAAAAAAAACAGCCTTAATTTCCCGTCAAGACTTTCAGCTCGTGTTATACACATGTTGTTATAACGAATTAAGATTTGGCACTAAAATTATAATTTTTTAAAATTATGGGACTAAAATAATGAGACTAAAATCCCAAATGAATTAAATTGTGTGCAGTAAAATATAATTTTCCCCAAATTTTCAGTGATGATAAAACATTCATTTTTAGTGCTTGGATAAGCTTTTTGGATTCATGATTATGTTTGGTAAGTTCCAATAGAAATTTACTTAGGAAAAGGAAATCTACAAAAAGAACTCAACCAAAGATCTGTGTCTGATCTCCAGGCCCTCTCATGACTACATAGCGTTCAAGAACAAGTTGCATAGTCACTCTGTGGTCGGAATAACCATGCATAGAGGTATACAAGCAAACTGCATGGTCCTTGTCGCGGATGAACAGTAAAATTCTTTCAACAAAGATGGCCTAAAAGCAGTGTGATCTGCACAAAAAAGTTCTGCTACTTAATAATGCATGTGTTCTTAGTGTTGAAAATTTTAAATGGACTATTATTACACAATAAAATTAGAACCCACTTGATGCTGGGCATGATATTATAATTCTCTGGGACTTCCCTTGATGGCTGAGATAATATTTTGGAACTGCCCACTTGATGCTTAGCATAATATTTTGGAACTGATGCATGTATTTTGCAGTAGAAGTTGACCATAGGAGATGAAGTCATTATGAGAAAATAGTACCACAATTAGGGGTGTTCAACAAAATTATTCGATTCCGTCGATCGATTGACCAATTCAAACCGCACCACCATGCATGAGCAGGCTAATGGTAGGTTGGGTTGTTTTTAGACTAGTAAAATAAAAATCGCAGTTTAGCAACCGAAATTGATTTTATATTTATATAGACCGCATCAATCGCGTTCGACCTCGATCATAAAAATTGCATTCTAGCAACCATTTGATGTGTGCAAAAATAGTATGGGTCCAACGAGCTTGGACTTGAGATATGGACTTCGGCAAAAGGATAAAAGAACCTAAGAAACGGAATCTGCAAAATAAAACATTAGCACTCTGACGCCCCAGTTAGTATCGGATTTAGGATGAAATAATCGTAAAAGATGAATTGGGATAGTAAAACAAAGTATGATAAATGAATTCGTGAGTGAAATCGTGTCAAGGATGCAATTAGTGAGCAAAATGACAATATGACAACAAGAATTCAGAGTTAGAAGATGTCCCCCGCTTGGGGACTTAACCTGTATTTATAGGGGGATGTACCTTCGAGGTGGGACTCTTCCAGCTGTCTTCATTCTCGGCAGAAATGGATAAAGGTTGTTTAAATAGACTTCAATTTGATCTTATCCTTAATTTATTGCAGATATGGCTCTGTCTTCGTGTTGAGGGGGAGTCTTCTTCGAGTAGGACTCATAACCTGCAAGGAGTCCCCCTAGCTTAGGAGTTCGAACTGCTGCAGGAGCTTCCTTAGGCTTAAGATCCTCCTAGGGCACACCTCGCAGTATATGTGTGTGCCTCGGGGGTGGGGGGGGGCATCCTAACGTGGGCTTTAGGTTCGTTACTTCTTGTTGGGTCATTTTATTGGGCCTTTCTTACGAATATTGTGGGCTTCCCCCATTTTGTCATGCAATGGGTCATTTTGAGCTGTTATTGGTCCTCTTATTCTACTTTGGGCCAAATCTCTTTGGGCTATACGCATCATTCAGTCCTCCCTACTCTAGGGAGGAAGCGTGCCTTCAATTCCTTCTTAGAGTAGAAATCTTCATCACACCAAGGTAGGGGGTGTCGCTTTCATATGCTATACAAGGTCCCTTCTTCTTTCGTATCTGCTAATTTTCCCGCCTTTTATCTTTATAGGGTAACATGCCTTGACGCACGTCTGTAAGGAAATGACGGCTAAAGCTAGCTGTCATAATTGCAAATGCCATAGGGGGGAGGTTTTGATAACCACCCCCTCTCCACTCGCCATATTGGCCGGGTAAACGATGAATCGTAGGCGTTTATTAGGCCAACGTGGGATTAACTCCCTTCTCCACGATCTTGGCCATGACATACCCTTCCCTCTTCACCTTCCTTTTTCCCTTTCTTCTTAAAGAACCAGAACTCCATTTCCCGAAATTTTGCAAGTATCCTTTCCTTTTTTCAACTTCTTTGTTCCTTCTTTGAAATTTCTTATCCTAGTTTCTTAGTATGGCGTCTTCAGACAAATTGGTTCGTTTTGTTGGAGAGGTTTGCCCGCACGATGATCCCTCTAAAGCCACTTCAAAAAGAGAAGGCTTCCATTCATCTGGACCTTCGAGTGGTCGGAGTCGGAGTCTACGACAAACATCAGCGCCCTTCCGTCATTTAATAGACAAGCAAGCTGAGACGGGGGGAAATGAATGAGAGGCATCCTCCCATAGAGAAGAGGAGAAGGGGTTAAGGAAGAAGGGACGGAGGCGCCCCTTTCGTCTGTGGACTAGGGGTTTTCCACCCTCAAGATTGCTGCCATCGATCAATTGAGGAGGGATTTTTATATCCCTAAATCTCTGATTATACACCTTCCCCGACTTGTCGCCCCTAGTCTTCCCCTCCTAATAGTTTGTGTTTTTTTGCTACCTAACTGCGATCGAATTTTCAATTTCCTATCCCTTCTTTTTATTTTGAAGTTGCCCGTGTCTTATAAGTGTCTTTAAACCAGAGGTTCCTAATTCTTTTAGGATATTGGCTAGCTTCTTTATGATTTTTTGCTTTCATGGATTTTCTATCTCTGTTCATGTATTTGCACAATGCTTTCGCTTGAAACATGTTGAACTAGGTTTATTTCATTTTATGTCGTGGACTGGTATATCCTTTTTACCTTCTCCCAACCCTCCCAAACATTGAAAAAAAGTTTATTTTTTTTATCTTTGAATTTCCTGAATTTCCCTGATAATTGGATTGACGAAGCTTTCCCCTCTATAACTGTTGTGGGAGGACTGTCCTCCCTATTGGGTGTCTTGAATGAAAAACCTTATAACTGTCGCTCTCTGATTGATGAAAGACTTTGTGGACACTTCAGCTTGAGTCTTAGGGTGGAATCCTTGGGGGATCCCCTTGGTACTTTTTGCTTTCTCTTTGTATTTGGTTATTTTATTTGTATTTGATCATAATAAGACTTTCTTTTCTTCTTGGCAGCCGAAGTTACGTTCAACAAGTATTTACGCAACTATGCTATTGGGGACCGTGGTGGGGGGACCCTCCTTCTCCATCACCTAGGGGGACCCGAGCCTTAAGTGGGTCAAAAGAGAAATGGCCCGCTTCCTCTGTGCTGGGGGTTACACTAGTGGCTCTTCCAAGAACGTGAAAATGAGCTCACTGGATACTCCTACAAGTTCCTCCAGGCCATCTCTTACACCGCCTCCTGCCCTTCTTCTTAAAGAAGAGAGGGGGGTCCTCCTTTGTCTTTCGGTGCATCTTCACATTGTTTGTAATCCCGACCTTCTTTATAGCTGGAAAAGGAGAGAATTCTTTAGCGATTACATTAATGAGGGTTGTGTTAGAATAGATTACCAGAAAGCCAATTGGATTGGTCTTAATGTAATCTGTTCTGACAATTTTGGTGTAATTGTAATATTGTTTATGAATGAAGTGAGTGTTCATTATTTGGCAATTATATTTGTTGTGCTCACTAATTATGTTTATATGCTTAACATCACAACAAAGTCCACAAAGTAAATTGTATAACCTATGTAGTTGGCTTGCACATTGAATGACAGCTATTAAACCAACTTTTGAGGGTTGGGTTTGAAATGTTCGAAGTCAAGGACCTCAAGAGTGGGAATCGAGAGTCCTATTGAGACTTGCACTAAATATTGCATTAATTGGATGAGCCCGTGTTTCATCGGCGATAGACGTTGGACGTCTATGAAATTTTAGTAGGGGTTTGACAAGGTTGTCAGGACGACTGAATTGACTCGCGGGAAGTCCTTGTATGGAAGCCTTGGAGGCTTGGTCGGTATGACTGGAACTTTCTGGCTTCCATAGTACGGGATTAGTCCTCGGACTTGAGGAACCACGACAGTCACATACATACGATAGTTGTATCTTAGGTTTGGCAAAAGATGACCATATCTTGAATGTGGTTATTATAAGTCTTGTTTAGTGTAGTCAGAAAATGTAGTGAGGACGATGGGTTCCAAGATAGAATCCGTCACCTATCAGTATATGACAGTCGAGTCTCCTATGTACTCTAAGATGGTTTGAGCTCTTAGAATCTGTGGCCACAACGATTGATAAATTAGGAAATGGTTTCCTACGACAACCAATAGAGCAAATGCATCTCGAGTTATCGAGCATAGTGTCTAGTCAAGGATGGGAACCGACACCCAATTCCGTACCCTAGACTTAGACCAGGAGACGGATGATGGAAGGGCTTTACTCGTATGGTACTCAGGAGCCTAAATGTTCACGCTAATATTCAACTAGTCTCTAGTGCCATAGACCAATGGTAGACAGCTACCCATGGTGACGGAAATTTTTGATTAATGATTAATTAAAAATAATTAATTAAATTAGATTTAATTAATTATTGTGTTGGACACAAGCCCAAGTCTAGCTGATGGTGAATCTAAAGAGTCACACACAAATTATTATGGAATTGCTAGAATTAATTTGGAATTAATTCTAAAAGAAACTAATTAATTTAATTGGATTAAATTAATTCAAGGAGAAAAGCGATTGGATCATTTATTAAAATTCATTTGATGCATGGCTCAGGAATTAATTAATTGGATTAATTAATTCTTGGCTTAACACCTTTAAATTAATTGGATTAATTTATTAGGTTTGCCTTAATTAATTGGATCAATTAATTTGTATTTGGGCTTAGATTTATTTAATTGGATTAAATGAATCTCTGGACTTAGTTGGATTAAAATTAATTAGATTAATTATTGCCCAATGAAGTTTTTGTTGGGTTTGATTTAATTTGATTAAATCAAGCCCGTTGCATTCTTGAAGTCCAAGCCTATTTGAGGGGAGGTTGGACCAAGTTAAGAAGGAGTTGAAACTCCTCACCATGATGAACATTGTGGGGTGGTTAATTCATCATGGTTGGAGGTTATATGCGTGTGTCTGTAAAGGTGGTCTTGAAGGCAAACTTGGTGGTTGATTTTTTGTATTCAATTTATATGTAATATACAAAAACCACACACACATCATATAACCAATACAAAGCCATGGAATTTTGCTATAACTGTTCTCTAAAAAATATCCTTTTATTCTATATTGAACATGGTTCAAGTTAGAACATAAGACAATCCAAAAGCACAAAACAATAGTGTTTGTTTTGGAGTTGTTCCTTGTTGTTCTTTGTTCAATCTAGCATTAGAAAAGAACTATATCAATTCCATTTTGTGGTGTGGACAACGTAGGGGAATTATAGTTTGTTTCTCAAGTGAATGTATGGGAGAACGTAAAGGGAACAACACATTTGCTGCTCTTCTAAAGGAACAAAAAGGTAAAGTTTCTTATTAAATATCTGTCCCTTTTTGTTTCATCCTCTAGCCACTTGTCTAGCATGTTTATTTGTTTGTTATTATGCTTTAGACAAACACCGAACGTCCAGAAACTTCAAAGGGAACACCCCTTTGAAACCGGCTTTAAAATTTTTAATTTCATACTTCCACCGTGTTCCCGAGCCGTACCGATTCTTTTAGTGGTATCAGAGCCCGGTTAGGTGTTGTGGCATTAGGAGTAACATGTAATTATGTGTTGAGCATGAACAACGTGTTTAATTTTCTTTTGAAAAGCATGTGTTATGGCTTTAAAGCATGTGTGTTTAGAAAATATGTATTAATTTTGCTTTTAAATTATGGATATCTATGTTTTTTTTGAAAATTGAATTTTTTTGTAAATGCATGATTTTATTTCAGTTTTTAATGGCAGAAATTTAAAAAAAAAATTATTTTTGAGAAACGGAGCAGACAATCGTTGCTGCCCCTGCCGGCCGATCACTCGCGCGCCCGGCTGGCGTACGTGCTGGTAGGACAGCACACGCATGCGTGTGCGGCGTGTAGGGAGGGGCACCAGCGCGCGCGCGGCCGGCAACAAACGACCGTCTGTTTCGACGGCTGGGCCGTTCTGTGCATTTTTCTTGAAAAACTTGATTTTCCTGATTTTTGCTAACTTTCTAAAATAATTAATTTTAGCCAATTTTAATTTTGGTTGAATTGAATTTTTCTAAAATTAAATTGTGCCTTAAATTAATTTAGAAATGGTTTCCAAACAAAAAATTTTTTTTGATAGATTGGATATATGGTTGAAATCCATTTTTTAATTGCATTATTAGTGTATTATTTTCTGCATTTAATTATACTTTTTTTTACATTGGATATCTATTGGTAAATACATGGATTGTATTTATTTGTTTAGCATGTTTATATTTGATATAAATGTGTTAATTATTGCTTATTGGATAAACAATGGAGATGATTACAAAGCCCATTGACCGAATATATGGTTTAATTTAATGTTGGGTGAGGCATGCGTGCCTCTTTGTTTTAATTCCTTCTTTCATTTTTAGTCTTGAAATAATAAGGCTTTCTTTCTCCCACTCTTTGTACTCCCCCCAACTTTTGATTGGGGTTTCTAATTTCAGTTGTAATGAGCGTAGCTAGAAATGTGAGGTTTTATTTATTTTGAATAAATGTAAGCTTCCATGGAGATGAAGGCCCAAGCTCGTTGGACGGAGCTCATGATGAAAGAATAACAAAGAACAAGGCGTATTAGAATGATAATGGGTTACTATTTTGTAATAGTTAGGCCACATCCTTATTGACCATAGACTCACTGCGGGTTCAATGGGTCATTTAGGATTGGACTTGATAATCCAACAGGGGCGTGCTAGGGTTGTTTTTGCATGTGGTAAATGTTTTAATTTTTTATGTATGATAACGCATTCATTAAAACTTTGGCATGCAAAAATCTTATATTGATGAGGTCCTGGTCACAACAAAATTGAACTCTCACTTGGATGGTCCAAGTAAATATTAGGCCCAAAATGGAATAAATCAAATGGTTTGATAATTCCAAGCCTTCCATCCACGATAATGTAGTGTGGATGCTATTTCTACCCTTTCTTGGTTCACGAGTCGTGGCACGTTTGGATAGGAGAAAGCTATACTATTATTGTGAACAAATCGGATAGTGCTTTTGTTTCCCTGTCTCACGAGTCGTGGGGGGCGACAGTTAAGATATTCATTTGGTTGATGGGTTGAGACTAACGGTGAGTAATGTGATTCGCTTGGAGTCCTCAGGATCACGTGAAGAAGTAAGATAAAATATCTTGAGGATCTCATTGGATGAGAATGGTAATGGTTACCACCCACAAATTTTTTTTTCTTGTGAATTGTAAAAATGGGACATGGAGAATTGTGTTGTGGACCCCAAGTACACTAGAAAATGGTTTCTCGAAACCCCACTTGAGAGTGGTGGGCTTTTGAAGAAATAGTGGAGGCGGTTAATGATTAAAGAGTCTTAACTTATTTTTAATATTACAATCTATTTGCTAATTTCTGCTTTATATTTTGAATGTAGATGTCTAAGAATCCATTAACCATAATTTTGGAGACAAACAAATTTAATGGAACGAATTACAGTGATTGGCTTAGAAATATGAGGGTTGTCCTAGATCTTGAGAACTAGACTTATGTTCTGTATAAGTCTCTTCCTGTGACCTTGCCATAGGGGTCCACACCTGAAGAACGTGTGACGTTCTTCAGGTGGCATGAGGACAACTGGAAGGTCCTAAATATCGTACTGGCGTTGATGACAAATGATATCCAAAAACAATACGATAGGCACGATGATGTCGCGTCGATAATGCTCCGCATGAAAGAGGTTTATGCGGTTCCGGATAGGCATGTTAGATATGTTGCCATAAAAGTATTTTTCGGTAGCAAGATGACTAAGGGATCCTCTTTGCAAGAGCATGGGATCAAAATGTTTTTCCCTCATGGAAAAACTCGAGGATCTTCAAGCTGGGCTTGATAATGACACGTACATTGATATGATCCTCCAATCACTTCCTCCCTCTTACGAGCCATTTGTAGTAAACTACAACATGAATGGGCTTGAAAAGTCTATAAATGAGTTGATTAACATGTTGGTCCAATACGAGTTAACGACCAAAAAGTCTGAGCCATCGGTGTTGGTCGAGGAGGCTTCGACCTCTAAGTCGAAAGGCAAGGGGGCCAGACGCTGGAAGAGGAAGAAGGGTAAGGCAAAAGATGGTGCAAGCACTTTGAGTGCTCCTATTGCCCTAGTAGGGATGGGCAAGGGTAAAGGGAAGGTGGTTCCAAGTCAATCAGGCCAAATGATGTTGTATGCATTGCTGGGAAAAGGGTCATTGAAAGAGGGAGTGCCCCAAACTCCTCTCCAGTGTAGGTACATATGTTATTGAGGTTAACATGATAACTAACTCTGCTTCTTGGGTATTGAATACCAGCTATGGAGCTCACATTTGCAATGATTTGCAGGTGTTGAAAAGAAGCAGAAAGCTAAGTAGAGACGAGGTGGTCCTGAAGCTTGGCAATGGCAAAGCCGTTACTGCTGAAGCTGTAGGGATAGTCCACTTAGCTGTTAGTGATCAAGTTTGGGATAGAATTAAAAGAGTTCATACTTGAACTCGAAAACAAAACTTATCGCAAAAGTAAAGTCCTTTGGTCGGATCGAGGTGGTATTTAAGTGGGGAATTCTTAGATTACCCAAAAGAGAATGAAATTCTCTCTCAGTGGACTCGTCCTGGAACGCCACAACTTAACAGCGTCTTTGAAAGAAAGAATCGAACCTTGTTGGACATAGTTCAGTCCATGATGACTTTTACCGAACTGCCCTTATGCTTCTGAGGATATACTCTTAAGACAACATCCAAGTTGTTAAACATGGCGCCTTTTGAGACTGTTGCCCAGACACTATATCAGATATCGCACGACAAGCCTGCGTCCTACAAGTACTTGAGAGTGTGGGGTAGCCCTGCATACGTCAAGAGACTAGTGGGAGATAAACTGGATTGAGGTGTAGTTTGTGTAGGTTCGTGGGTTATCCTAAGGAAACTGCGGGGTATTATTTCTATGATCCCTCTTAATGCTGTGTTCTTGGAAAAAAGTTTTCCAACGGATACCCCACGTGAGGAATTGGTCCTTGAGGAATCAAGTGAGGCAACACCTCAGATGGATGCAGTGACATCATCTGCGCTTATAGTTCCCAATAATGATATTCCTGTCCTCCGAAGGTCGGCCAGAGTATCCCAACAACCTGAGAGGTATAGATTTCTGGGTTTGATCAGTCAATTGGATAATGATCCAAAGACCTATGGAGAAGTAATGTCGGATATTGATTCAGGAAAATAGATTGAGGCCATGAAATCTGAGATGGACTCCATGACTTCAAACAAAGTTTGGACCTTGGTAGATCCACCCAAGGGTCTTAAGCCCGTTCGGTGTAAATCGATCTACAAACGTAAACTTGGAGCTGATGGGAAGGTTACTACCTTGAAGGCCAGGCTTGTGGCGAAAGGGTATACTCATCGACCTGGGGTCGATTTTGAGGAAACCTATTCGCCAGTAGCCATGGCCAAGTCCATTCGGATTATTATTGCCATAGCTACATGGTATGACTATGAAATATGGCAAATGGACGTGAAAATGACTTTTCTTAATGGGTTCGCTCAGAAAGAAATCTATATGGATTAGCCGAAGGGTTTCACATCTGTCGGAGAAGACCAGAAGGTCTGCCATCTCCAAAGGTCCATCTATGGTCTTAAACAAGCTTCTCGAAGCTGGAATATCCGTTTTGATGAGGTCATACGGGGTTATGATTTCATCAAGAATGACTTTGACCTTTGTACATACAAGAAGGTTAATGGGAGCTGAGTTGCATTCCTCGTGCTTTATGTGGATGACAACTTGCTCATTGGGAATGATGTAAAGATGTTAGGTGACACTAATGCATCATTGCCACATAATTCTCCATGAAGGATTTGGGTGAGGCTTCCTACATCCTAGGCATTAAGATTGTCTAGGATAGATCTAAAAAGTTGTTAGGAATGACCCAAACCTCGTATGTTGAGAAAGTCTTGAAGAGATTCAAGATTGAAAACTCCAAACGAGGATTCCTTCTTATTAGGCATGGGGTTAAGCTGTCCAAGAAGCAATCTCCTAAGACTGATGAGGAGCTTAGAAAAATATTTAACATACCCTATGCTTCAGCCGTAGGCAGCATACAGTATGCTGCGCAGTGCACAAGGCCAGATGTCACTTTCGCTTTAAGTGTAACAAGTAGATATCAGGCATGTGCTGGTGAGGCTCACTGGACTGCAGTCAAGATCATTCTTAAGTACCTGAGAAGGACTAAAGATATGTTCTTGATTTACGGTGGTGGAGAGTTAATTCTGGAAGGGTACAGCAATGCTAGCTTCCAATATGATGAGGACGATGTCAAGTCTCAATCAAGGTTTGTATTCAAGCTGAATGGTGGTGTGGTAGCTTGGAAAAGTTCCAAGCAGGATACTACAATGGATTCCACCGCTGAAGCTGAGTACATAGCAGTTTCGAAAGCAGCTAAGGAGGCTATTTGGATGAAAAACTATATCCAAGAGTTGGGTGTAGTGCCTAGCATTGCCGAGCCGATGGTTATCTTCTATGATAACAACGGGGCTATAGCAAAAGCAAAGGAACCAAGATCTCATCACTGATCCAAGCTTATTCTTGGACGCTACCATCTACTCAGAGAGATGGTGGGGAGAGGTGACATTCAGATGGACCGAGTCACATCAGCAGAAAATATGACAGATCCATTGACCAGGCCAATGTCACAAATTGCTCATGCTTAGTATCTTGGTAAGATGGGTTTGAGGAACATGAGTGGGCATCGAGAGTCCTATTAAGACTTGCAGTAAATATTGCATTCATTGGACGAGCCCTTGTTTTATTGGCGACAGACGTTGGACGCCTATGAAATTTTAGTGCGTGGTTGGCAAGGTTGTCTGGCCGACTGAACTAACTCGCAGGAAGTCCTCATATGGAAGCTTTGGAGGCTTGGTCGGTATGATTGGAACTTCCTGGCTTTGATAGTACGGGATTAGTTCTCGGACCTGAGGAACCACGACAGACACATACACACGATGGTTGTATCTTGGGTCTGACGAAAGATGACCATATTGGATGGTTATTATAAGTCTTCTCTAGTGCAGTCAGAAGATGTAGTGAGAACGGTGGTTTCCAAGGGAACCGTCACCTATCAGTATATGACAGTCGAGTCTCCTATGTGCTCTGAGATGGTTCGAGCTCTTAAAGTTTGTGGCCACAACGATTGATAAAGTAGGGAATGGTTTCTATGTCAACCAATAGAGCAAATGCATCTCGAGTTATTGAGCATAATGTCTAGTCAAGGATGGGAATCGACGCTCAATTTCGTGCCCTAGACTTAGATCGGGAGACGGATGATGGAAAGACTGTACTCGTATGGTACTTGGGAGCCTAAATATTCACGCCAATATTCACCTAGTCTCTAGTGCCATAGACCACTGCTAGACAGCCACCTATGGTAACGGGAATTTTCGATTAATGGTTGGAAATAATTAATTAAATTATATTTAATTAATTATTGTGCTGGACACAAGCTCAAGTCTAGCTGATCGTGAATCTAAAGAGTCGCACACAAATTATTATAGAATTGTTGGAATTAATTTGGGATTAGTTCTAGAGGAAACGAATTATTTTAATTAGATTAAATTAATTCAAGGAGAATATATAAGTGATTGGATCATTTATTAAAATCCATTTGATGCATGGCTCAAGAATTAATTAATTGAATTAATTAATTCTTGGGCTTAACACCTTTAAATTAATTGGATTAATTTATTAGGTTTAGCTTAATTAATTGATTGTGATCAATTAATTAGTGTTTGGGCTTAAATTTATTTAATTGGATTAAATGAATCTATGGACTTAGTTGGGTTAAAATTAATTATATTTAATTATTGCCCAATGGACTTTGGGTTGGGTTTGATTTAATTTAATTAAATCAAGCCCGGTGAATTCTTGAAGTCCAAGCCCATTTGAGGGAGGTTGGAGGAAGTTAAGAAGGAGTTGTAACTCCTGACCATGATGAATATTATGGGGTGGTTAATTCATCATGGTTGGAGGTTATATGCATGTGTATGTAAAGGTGGTCTTGGAGGAAAACTTGTTGGTTGGTTTTATGTATTCAATTTGTATGTAATATACAAAAACCACACACATATCATATAACCAACACAAAGCCACGAAATTTTGATCTAATTTTTCTTTAAAAAATATTCTCCTTTTGTTCTATATTGAACTTGGTTCAAGTTAGAACATAAAACAATCCAGAAGCACTAAACAATAGTGTTTGTATTGGAGTTGTTCCTTCTTGTTCTTTCATCTATCTAGCAATAGAAAAGAATTACATCAATTCCATTTTGTGGTGCGGACAACGTAGAGGAATTCTGATTTGAATTCTGAAGTGAACGTATGGGAGAACGTAAACCCCCCCCAATAATTTTCGGAAGAACAAAACAGAAACATGTATGTTTAAATTAATTTTTTATTAATTTATATAATTATATTATTTAATTAGTCCATTTACTAAAAGTAATTTATATTAATCAATACACTTTTTAATCGGAGTATTTTATAAAATTGGCTATTTAAATTAGTTTTGAATTAAATATCCCATTTGATTCGAAAATACTGTAGTTGGTTAATTAAATTATTAGATTTGGAAGATTTAATTATTACTATAGTTAATTTACTAAATTTCATCGGACCTATTAACCAAATGTGTAATTATATGTATTGGTTTATAATTAAATTGTATAATACCGAGGAATTGATAGAAAACTCATAGAAATATTTCAAAAATTGTATTTAAGAAATATTATGTTATTAAAAAGGAAAATGAGGTTGTAATCATAATTTAATTTAGGGAATGTTATTAAGAATGATAATTATAAAGATATAAGGGGTTTTATTAAATGAATCTTATGAGTTAGTTGATAAATTAGATATATTTTAGGAAGTTTAGTATTTTAAAAGGAAATAGAACGGAGGTTTGAACTTCGATATAAATAAAATATTAAAAATTGGTGGAAACATATGAATATTATATAATTCTTATTAGCATTTATAATATTTTGAAATATATGATTATACGTATAATACTTTATTATAGGACGTGACGATAAGATAGATGGTTGAGCAGCTCTTTATGTTAACTAAATCATTTTTAGATTTGAGGTAAGTACAGCTAATTGGGTTTTTTATATATTTACATATATTTATATATACATATTTATATGAATATAAATATATTGATTTTTGGGTTTATATATATATGTATATTTATATGGATATAATATAGTGATTGTGTATATACGTGATCGTGGATGTCAACTATTTATCTGTAATAACTGGATATCTGTGAATTTGTTATTATGTGTATATCTGTGGTTATGGGTTACGAATATCAAATGAATGATTATATGATTATATAATTGATTGCGAATGAAATTGAATGAGAAAGCTATTGGCGAGAGGATACCTATTTAATGAAATTGCATAATGAAGTTAATGATATTGTTGTTGTGTGAATTGAAATAAAAGAATGACTATCGAATGGAGTTGAGTTACACAGAGTTGAATAAACGTGAATGAATTATTGGGATGAAAAATGACTTACCTAACATGGGCTATATTCAATAGTTTATAATGATGCGATGTGGTTAATGACGAGATGTGGACTGTCATGATGATGTGATATATGATATGAGAGTAACAATATGAATATATAACTAGGTATCCTTCTTCCAACCATTTAATCAATGGTATCCTCCAATCTTCTGTTAAGGATATCGCTTGGATTGTCAGAGGAGCCCTTGGCTTAGGGAGGTATTGTATAGTGATGTGCCTAGTCCTATAGTCTTCTAAAGCACTAGCAAGTTTGGAGAGACAATCAACCTTAACTTTCTCTTCTCTCGGTATTTATATATTTGGAAACTTTCTAAGCTTGTTTTCAATTCTGCTATCTGTTGCAGATATTGTATCATATTTTCTTTTAGCTTCAAGGTGCTTTCCACCTGCTTGGATATCAGTTGAGAATCTGAGTAAGCTACAAGGTGTCTGGCTTGTGCTTCATGGCCATTTTCATACCTATCACCAGTGCTTAGTATTTTGCTTTGTTGTTAGAGGCTTTTCAACCAAATTTAATGGTGAACTCCAAATCCTCTCCTTGAGAAGTAATGGTTGTACCTGCGCCGCTACCTTGAATCATGGGTGATCCGTCTACATGAAGTAACTATTTTTCGCTTTTAGAGGTATCCTCCTTTGATATTCTTGCCATCTCATAGACAAAATCTGCTAGAGCTTGAGTTTCAATCATCTTTCGTGGTAGGTACGAGATATCTTACTCGCTTAGTTCCACGGCCCACATCACTACCCGAGTTTTAATCGTGTCGGGTTTACCCGAGGTTTGTTTTAATATCAAGTTTGTCTTCACCCCGATAGGGTGTGAAAGAAAATAGGGGCACAATCTTCTGGTTGTAACCACCAATGCTAGGACCATCTTCTCCATGGGAGAATATTGTCCCTCTACACTATTGAGTACTTTGCCAACATAACATATTGACATTTTCTTTCCATCATTTTCGTGAATGAGAACGAAACTGACTGCTTGAGATATGGCAGAAATATAAAGGTAAAGGGTGTTGTCCCCTTAAGAAGGCTTGACTAGTGGGGGAACCCTACTAGATATTTTTTAGTTTCGTCATGGGAAAGAAAGGCAGAAATAAGTTCTTCAAATGCCTGTTGGCGCGCGGTCTCCCACTCAAAGTTCTTTGAATAAAATTGACTGCTTGAGATGTGCAGAAAGATAAAGGTAAAGGGTGTCCCCCTGAGAAGGCTTGACCAGTAGGGGAGCCCTGCTAGGTATTTTTTGAGTAATTCAGAGGCCCGTTGGCCCGCGGTCTCCCACTCAAAGTTCTTTACTTTTCTCAACTTTGAAGAAAGGTAAACTTTTCTTTGCTGCTTCGAAAATAAAGCGGCTAAGGGCGGCTATCCTTTCGGTCATCTATTGCACTTTGTTAACATTGATTGGTGTTTTCATGTCCAAGATAGCTTTAATCTTGAGGGGGTTGGACTCAATCCCTCTTTTTGGTGACCATGAAGTCAAGAAAACGGTCTTCTCGTACTCCAAACGCACATTTTTCTGGATTGTGTTTTAGTCTATATTTTCTCATGACAGAGAATATTTCTTTGAAGTCTTCAACATGATTCCGTACTTCTTTACCCTTGACTAACATATCATCCACGTATACATTAATATTTCTCCCAATTTTTAGATAAAATATCTTGTCTACCAGTTGTTGGTAAGTAGTTCCTACATTTTTTAGTTCGAAATGCATGGCCAGGTAACAGAGTGTGCCAACATAAGTTATGAAGCTAACCCTTTTACGACCTTTAGGAGCCAACATAATTTGATGATACCCTTGCGAAGCGCCCACCATGCTTTGTAATTCACAGCCAGATGTGGAGTCAACTAGTTGATTAATTCGGGATAAAGGGTAGAAGTCCTTGGGCACGCCTTATTGAGGCCTCTGAAGTCAATGCACATTCTCCACTTCTCTCTAGGTTTGGGCACCAAGACGACATTGGATAACCACTCTGGAAATTTTATTTCTTCGATGTGTTTTGCTGCCATTAATTTGTCCACTTCAGCTTGAATATTTTATCTTTTTCAGACTCGGGGGAATGCCTTTTCTTTTGTTTTATTGGTTTGATGTTGGGATCTATATTGAGGTGGTGGGTAATGACATTGGGGTCGATCCCTTCCAAGTCTTAGGAGGTCCATGCAAGAATATCTATATTACGTTGCAAGCATTGGAATACTTCTTTTCCAGTTGCATCATCCATTTAAGAACCGAGCCGTGTGATTTTTTTTGGATCTCCTGGTATGAGCTCGATATTCAATAGTTCTTCAACTGGTTGAACTTTAGAATGAAAAGGAGCGAGTGGATCGGCTTGGGAACGTGTAAGCGGAAGCGATAAATAATAAAAAAATGAATACAACAAAATACATGGTTCCAAGAGGTGTACCTTTGGAATTCCCGTGCGTCCGATGTAGTATGATTACATAAAATATGTGAAAAATGATTTAACACATGGGGCCATGATGGAAACTTTTAAATAACAAGAGGAACAATGAATGTAAATGAAAATTACCTCTTCGATTTTTCAAACTTTTGAAATTCCTCCTTGGTCGTTTCGTTCACCCGAGGCTTCAACATAGAAACTCTCTAGTTTGTCCACACTACACTGGAATTTGGGATCCTTTGATTCTCCTTGCTAGAAGAGAGCAAAGCAGAAATCACACCAAGTGTGCTAGAGAGGAGAAAGGGGTAACCGAATTGTTCTAGGGAAGGAGGGATTTTTGTTGTGTAATGATTGTATAATTATTCCAAATAATTATGTACAATATATGTACCTTGTATGGACAAACTAGAACATATCTAGCTACATTCTATCACCCATAAGGTAATTTTTTCTTTATTCCAAACAAAGAATAACCAACATTGCACTCTCCAAAAGTGATAATTGCTAGTCAAATATTTTCTTTTCTATAATTTTTAATGGGCTTAATTTATGGGTGTGTTGGCCGATTTTTATGTAATAAAATTCAAGGCCTAATTGATTTTTAATTAAATATAATTTAAATAAAATTCACTTTATTTATTAATCCCAACATGTAGTTAATCCAATTAAATACACAAACCTAAATTGCCTTTATTTATTAATAAGTCCAACTTATTAAAATAATAATAAGAAATCCATGTAAATTAATCCCATTAATTTATCCTTGGGCCTTTCATCAAATGTATATCTCATCTTGCAAGTAATCCAATTACTTAGGAAATTAATTCTAAATTAATTCCTCGTCCCTTCTCGATGATTTGTGCGTGACTGTTTAGGTTCAACTTTAAATTAGACTTGGGCTAGTGTCCAACACTATTATTAATTAAAATCCACTTTAATTAATAATTTTTATCAATTCTTGATCAAGAAAACCCGTTACCATGGGTGAACGTCTAGCAATGGTCCATGGCACTAAAGACTAGGTGAATGTCCGTGTGAACTTTTAAGCTCTCGAATCCATACGAGTAAGATCCTTCCGTCTACCGTCTCCCAGCCTTAGTTTAGGGCATGAAATTTAGTGTTGGTTCCCATCTTGGACTAGGAAGCTATGCTTTAATACTTGTGATTGCGTCACGCCAAATTGCTCAACTTAGGAATCTCTTTTTCCTATTCCACCAATGACTATGGCCACAGGTACATAGAGCCTGAACGCATCTCCAAGTGCATATGAGATACTTCTGTCAAGTTTGGAATGGGGACAGATCCTCTTCTTAAAACTCATCGTCCTCGCTACATACTTTGATTGCACTGGACAAGGCTTGTGATGGATCTTCTCCTTAACACTCACCTCTCGCAAAAATTTAAGATACAGTCATCGTATGCATGCGACTGTCGTGATTCCTCAAGCATGAGGACTACTCTCATACTACTAGAGTCCAAGGGATTCAAGTCATACCGACCAAGATTTGAAGACTTTCATATTACGATCTCCGCGAGTTAGTTCAATCGATTCGACACCTAACCAATTGACCCACTAACGCCCCACATCTGTCGCTGATGAAATGCGCACTCATCAAATGAATGCGACTCTTAGTACAAGTGTTCATAGAACACTCGATGCTCAATCTCGAGGTCCTCGACTTGGAACATTTCAGACCCAACCACTTGGCAGATGATTTTATGACCATCATCCAATGTGCAATCCAACTGCACGGTTGTGTAAGTGGTCTGTTGGCATATGTTGTGACATCAAAGTAGTGCTTAACATAATTGGTAAGCACAATAGACACATGTACCAAAGACGAACACTTACCATATTTTGGGACAATATTACTTAAATAAAGATTATTTTGAATAGTTTCCAAAATTGTCAATCCAATTGGCTTTCTGGTCAGCTATTCTAACATAGAGGGAGTCCCCCCTCCTCCTTTAGGTTTCTCTTCCGGCTCAGTATCCTTCCTCGCTTGTTGGAGAGTGCCCCCTTGAGGGTTTCGTCCATACTCCTTTTTTGTCCTTTGCGTATACCCTTTATGTAACATTTTGCGTGATTAGAGGGGGTCTCCTTGAACTTCTCCCACACCCCCAGGTCCAGGGAATTTAATTTCATATGGTATGCAGAAATTACTGCTTGGAAGACATTAAGTGTAGACCTCTCTAAGATGACATTATAGGCAGAGGACATGTCTACCACCAAAAATTTCAACAAGATAGTTCTTTAGGTAGCCCCAGTTCCTAACGTAAGATGGAGTGAGATCATACCCCAAGGATGGACTACCTCCCCTGTGAACCCGTATAAGGAGGTATTCACTTTTTCCAGGGGGATTTCCCCTAGCTGCATCTGGTCGTATGCTTTCCAAAGAGTATATTTGTTGAGCTTTCGGAATCTATGAAGATACACCCCACTTCATAGTTGGCGAGTAAGGTAGTGATGACTAGAGCATCATTGTGAGATGTTTTTAGTCGGATTGTTCTGCTCGTCCGAATTGGATGAGAGGGGTGTTCTCCATCGCCTCCACATCTAGAATTTCTTTCGTAGTTATGTCGTAGGCCTCTCGTACTTGAGATTTTGTATTGTGATGGAAGTCACACCCTATAGGACCTCCAACTATCATCTGTATGACTCCTATATAAGGAGGGTCAATAGCTTCAATTCTATCTCCTGTTGTGGTCTTGGGTCCCCCATAAAGAAGGCTTCGAGGCTAGCCACTTTCCTTTCTTCCGATTTGTCCGCTTCTTATTTTTCATAAGGCCCAATGCTTTGAGCTTTTTCCAACACACGTATTCTTATAAATATCCATTTTTGATAAGTCTTTCAATCTCATTCTTCAAGTGCCGACATTCTTTGGTAGTATGACCGTAATCACTGTGAAAATGATAGAATTTATTAGATTTAGGGCGTTGAGGCCCTTCTTTCCACTATCTAGGTTGGGCTAATAGACCTTTTCTTTCTACTGCCATGAGAGCCTGAGAGATCGGTACAGTCAATAGAGTATATACTGCATTTACTCTCTGGAGGGGGGGCTTCTTGTCCCGAAAATTAGTTCGAGGCTTCTTGGAGGGGGGCTCCTCCTTTGTCTCCATTCTTTTTTCTCTGAGATTTTCCTTCTTAGCAGCTTGGGCATCCTCCATATCAATGTATTTTGCTGCACGAGCTAAGAGGGCATCAAACTTGGAGACGACCTTCTTGGCCAGGGACTTAAAGAAGTCCCCATCTAAGAGCCCTTTAGAGAAAGCACTAGTCTTCCCTTCTTGGGTGGCAGAGGGCACCTCCAACGCAGCAGTATTATATCTTTGCAAGTAGTCCTTTAAAGGTTCATTGTCCTTTAGACTGCTAGCAAATTAATGTAAAAAGAGAGATCAGAACTATTGAAAAATTTCTATTACTCCTATAGGCAATTGGTTGAACCACTATTGGGCGGCGCTGGCGAAGGTAGTGCCAAAGACACTACATTTGATTCCATCAGTGTACCTATATAAGAGAGTTGCATTTTCGAAACGTGAGAGATGCTCTTGAGGGTCAGTCGTGCCATCATATTCAACAATAGCTGGGGTGCGGCAATTTGCTAAGAGTTCATCCACCATCACTGCTTTGGTGAAGGGGATGCCTTGTTGTTCATCTTTGGGAGCATCTCCAATCTGGTACTTAACATCTTGAAGGCTTTTCTGGAGGCACTCAAAGCACGTGAGCCACTGCGGGGGGACCTCCTGAAGAGCTACGAGGGGGCTCCCTATCTCCTAGCTACTGGAGGCGCATGCACAGGGCTGCCTTCTTCAACTTCTTCTTTAGGGGCATCCACATCGGAAGGAGTGGCTATGTGAGCAGGGGCCAGTGCTGTTATTTGTTCTCGAATTACTACTAAAACTATCCATTGGAAAGGTTCAAACAAGGCTTGAGATAATTCCTTCGTGGAGGTATCCGAGGAAGTACTACGTCGTGGGGGATCAGCCACATGACCCCCAACTCTGGGGGGCTGTGACACTGGTGCAAAGGAGCGGGGGTAGATCCTCGACTAGCCGAAGAAGGGGTATCGTGGTAACAACCTGCAAAGCTTGAGTTTTGCTAAGGGTTTCCACAGCCTTTTGTTTGTTCGCGACGTTACTAGGAGTCTCTATTAAAACTCATGTCTTGAACTCTGAATTCTAACAAACAACGCCAATTGATGCATGTGAAAATAGCATGGGTCCAAAGCGCTTGGATTTGAGATCTGGATTTGGGCCAAAGTATAAAAGAACAAAAAAAAAAAACAAAACCTGCAAAACAAAATGTTAGCACTCCGATGCCCAAGTTAGTATCTGATTTGGGATGAAATAATTGTAAAAGATTAATTAAGATAGTAAAAGTATGATGAACGAATTCATGAGTGCAATCGTGTTAAGAATGAAATTAGAGAGAGCAAAATAACAATGTGACGGCAAGAATTTGGAGTTAAAAGATGTTCCCGCCTGGGGACTCTACCTGTATTTATAGAGGGGTGGCCCTTCGAGGTCGGACTCTTCTAGTTGCCTTCATTCTCGGCAAAAATGGATAAAATTTGTTTAGACAAACTTCAATTTGATCTTATCCTTAATTTGTTGTAGATATGACTTTTTCTTCGTGTTGAGGGGGAGTCTTCTTCGAGTAGGACTCCTAACTTGCAAGGAGTCCTTCTGGCTTAGGAGTCCAAACTGCTGGGGAGCCTCTTTAGGGTCAAGTTTCTTCTAGGGCACACTTGGCAGCATACATACTTGCCACTGGGGGGTGTCTTGATGTGGGCTTTAGGTCCATCACTCCTTGTTAGGTCATCCTATTGGGCTTTTTCTTACGAATATTTTGGGTCTCCCCCATCTTGTCATGCAATGGGTTATTTTGAGCTGCTATAAAAGAAGAAATTAATTCATTACGAATAAATGAACTACTTGAAAATCCTAATTACAAGAAACAATTAAAATAATTCAAAATAAATTTGAACTTGAAATTTGTGACGAATATCCTAGTGCATTTGGCATAGAAAAAAGTATATTGTGAATCTTCCTTGCGAATATGAATTTTCAAAAGCAAATATCCCCACTAAAGCAAGACTTTGCCAAATGAAAACTGAATACTTAGAATTATGTAAAAATAAAATTAAATCCCTGATAGAAAAAAAACTAATTAGATCCTAGAAATCACCCTAGTCATGTACTGCTTTTTATGTTAATAAGCATGCACAAAAAGAAAGAGGAAAATCTAGACTTGTAATAAATTATAAAACCTCTTAATAAAGTTTTAAAATGAATAAAATACTTGATCCCTAATAAAAAAGATCTATTAGATAGATTACATAACGCAATATTTTTCTCAAAATTTGATTTAAAAATTAGGATATTGGCAGATTCATAAAAGAATCAGATAGATTCAAAATAGCATTCACAGTCCCATTGGGACATTATGAATGGAATGTTATGCCATTTGGCTTGAAAAATGCACCTTCACAATTTGAGAATATAATGAATGACATTTTTAATCAATTTTTTAACTTTATCATCGTTTATATTGATGACATCTTAGTCTTCTCCAATAGTATAGAAGACCATTTTAAGCATTTCGAAATATTTAAAAATTTAATAAATTCAAAATGATTTAGTAATATCAAAACAAAAAATGAGTATCTTCCAAACTAAAAGTTAGGTTTCTTGGACATCATATTGAAAAAGGGGAAATTATACCCATCAATAGATCTATTGAATTTCCAGATAATTTTTTTGACAAAATCATTAATAAAACTCAGTTATAGAGGTTTTTAGGTAGTTTAAATTATATAACTCCATACTATAAGAATCTTGCTCAAGATACATCATTACTGTATGATAGACTTAAAAAGAATCCACCAGAATTGACTAATGAACATACTAAAGCAGTTAAACTAATCAAACAAAAGGTTAAATCATTACCATGTTTAACCTTTGCTAATCCTAATTGGAAGAAAATAATAGAAACGGATGTTAGAATGGGTGACCAAAAGCCAATTGGATTGCCTGTTTTTCATTCGACAATCTTTATCAAATAATATTAGATTGATGAATACGGTAAGAATTCATCAAGATGGCAATATGTTTCGTTGAGCTTACCACTGATATTGAACGGGGTTTAAATGTCACAACGAAATGCCCATGGATCGAAAGGTTAGCATAAGTTTGGCAGCTATGAAACCAACTCCTAAGGGTCGGTCTGGAATGTTCCAAGTCGAGAACCTCGAGATTGGGTATCGAGGATCCTATGGAGACTTGCACTAAGTACTGCAGCCGTGTTTCATCGGCAGGAGACATAGGTCGTCCATGCAGTTTTAGTGGGTTGATTGGCCAGGTAGTCAACTGACTGAAGTGACTCGCGGGAATCGTCAGGAAGCCTCTTAAGGCTTGGTCGGTATGACTGGGATTCCCGATTCTGGTAGTACGAAAATTAGTCCTCTGACTTGAGGAATCATGACAATCACGTGCATATGAAAACTATATCTTGGATATGGCAAGTGGTGGCTGTGTCGCGAGGCATGGTCATCATAAGCCTTATCTAGTGCAGTCGGAGCGTGTAGCGAGGACAGTGGATTCCAAGAGAGGATTTGTCCCCTGTCATTATATGATTTGAGAGTTCTCCCATGCACCTTGAGATGGTTTAGAGTCTGAAAGTCTTTGGCCAAAGCGATTGATCGATCAGGAATATGTTTCATAGATCAAATCAGTAGAGTAAACGCATCTCAAGTGTTAAGCATAGTTGCCTAGTCAAAGATGGGAACCGATACCCAATTCCATGCCCTAGACTAAGGTCAGGAGACGGTTGACAGTAGGACCATACTCGTATGGATTCGGAGCCTAAATGTTCACGCCAACATTCACCTAGTCTCTAGTGCCATGGACTGTTGCTAGACAACCACCCATGGTAACGGGTCATTTCCGGTTATGGGATAATCGGAAATAATAAATTAAATTAGATTTAATTAATTGTGTTGGTCACACATGCCCAAGTTTAGCTGAGGGTGAACCTAAAGAGTCACACCCTACCACTATAGTGGGATAGAATTAATTTGGAATTAATTCTAGAATGGTCGGATTAATTTAATTGGATTAAATTAATTTTTGGAGAGAATAAATGATTGGATTGAAGGAAGCGGATCGGCCCGGGAAGCGTGGCGGAAGCGCGAATAATCAGAAAAATGGTGAAACAAGCAATAATTAACGAAATTAATTATGATCAAGGGGTGTACCCTTGATCTTTCCCAGGAGTTCGGAGTATCAAATAATACATAGGCCAAGAATAATACAAGAAAATAGAAGGAGCAAAAAACGAAGTTTACCTTTTGTTGTTTTCTCGTACGGCTACAAGCACTGATCCCTATTCAACCTGATTCTTTTCACGAGGTTTCAACATTGAAACCCTCTAAATCCGTCCACTATAATCACCGTGGATCTCCCTTTTTCTCGTGCTAGCAAGATAAAGAAAGGGAAGGGAGAAATCAACAACACGTTATTAGTTAACAGCGACGATTTCTCTTCATTCCTTCTCTGATTCGATGAACTAAAGAAACGAAGAGGGAGAAGAGTATTTTTGGGAGAGAAAAACCAAGAAGAAAGCTGATTATTAGGAGTGCAAATTTGTGGTTGAGGATTCATTGAGTTAGGAGAGTGTGTTAGTGTTTTGACCTAGTCACAACACCACACTAGGTGAGACCTATCTCATCCAAACTCTCTCCTATCTTTTCCTTGAAACCCTAGCCGCTTTTTTCATAAAAATTGGCTGAAAATTTCGTGCACTTCATCCTCTAAAATCAACCAACTCTTCCTTTAACTTATACAAAGTCAAGACGGGTCATGGGCTTGGTCTAAAGTGGACTAGGCTCCAATAGATTGAGCTGATGTCCAGTGGCCCTAAATTAAATCCAATTTAATCTTTAAGTCCTTTAATCCAATTAAAAGACCCAAGCCCATTCTCTCATTTAATTTATTAATCCAATCCATAAATTAAATCAAACTGATTAAATTAATCCAATTAATTCAAAAGGATTAAAGCCCAAAATTAACTAATCCAATTGATTAATCTTTGGGAAAGTCCAACCTATGGATTTATTTATAAATGATCTAATCATTTATCCTCTCCTAAAAATTAATTTAATCCAATTAAATTAATCTCTTCCTTTCGGAATTAATTCTAAACTAATTCCATCATATGTCGGTGATTAGAGTGTGACTCTTTAGGTTCACCCTCAACTAGACTTGGGCGTGTGTGACCAACACAATTAATTAAACCTAATTTAATTAATTATTTCTAATTATCCCATAATTAGAAATCGCCCGCTACCATGGATGGCCGTCTAACAATGGTCCATAGCACTAGAGACTAGGTGAATGTTGGCGTCAACATTTAGGCTCTGAATCCATACGAGTACGGTCCTACTGTCAATCGTCTCCTGGCCTTAGTCTAGGGCATGGAATAGGGTGTCGGTTCCCATCCTTGACTAGGCAACTATGCTTAACACTCGAGATGCATTTATTCTACTGATTCGATCTAGGAAACCTATCCCTGATCGATCAATCGCTTTGGCCAAAGACTTATAGAGTCTGAACCATCTCAAGGTGAATGGGAGAACTCTCTGTCATATAATGATAGGGGACAAATCCTCTTTTGTAATCTACCGTCCTCGCTTCATACTCCGACTGCACTGGATAAGGCTTATGATGACCATGCCTCACGATAGAGCCACCGCTTGCCATATCCAAGATACAGTATTCGTATGCATGTGACTACCATGATTCCTCAACTCAGAGGACTAATTCTCGTACTATCAGAACCGATAATCCCAATCATACTGACCAAGCCTTAAGAGGCTTGCATATGACGATTCCCACTAGTTATTTTAGTCCGTTGACTACCTTGCCAACTAACCCACTAAAACTACACAAACGACCTACGTCTCCTACCGACAAAACACGGCCGCATTACTTAGTGCAAGTCTCCATAGGACCTTCGATGCCCAATCTCGAGGTCCTCGACTTGGAACGTTCCAGACCGGCCCTAAGGAGTTGGTTTAATAGCGGCCAAACTTATGCGCAAACCCAACTCCACGGGTAACCTTTCGATCCGGGGCATTTCGTTGACATTGAAACCCCGTTCAATATAAGTGGTAAGCTCAACGAAATATATTTCCATCTTAATGAATTCTTACCGTATTCATCAATCTAATATTATTTGATAAAGATTGTCGAACGAAAAACAACCAATCCAATTGGTTTTTGGTTGGACCTTGGCTAAGTGAAGGAGGACAATTTTGGAAGGTTCTTTGGCTGATTTAGAAGGCAAAATTCGTGCTTAAGGGGTGCTAAGGTTAGGATTGTTGTTTTGGAGCCTAACTAGGTTAGGACTCCTAGTATGTGTATGACTAGGTCATATATATACCTTCATTAAACCCTATCCACACACAACTCATACTGGCCTCTCACAACCTCACAAATTCGTGCCTCTCTCTCTCTCCCATGTTCTCCATATCAGTTTTTCATTTGGTCTTAGAGATCAAAGGAAAAACAAAAGAGAGATCAAAACACGTTAATTCATAGCGATTGTTTTTATCTCCATCTCTTCTGTGGAGATTTTGGTAGCACGAAATCTCCACATCCTTTAGTGGTAGTGTGTCATTCTTGGGAGGATCTCAAGATCGAGGTCTCGTCGTGGATGGATCCGGGAACAAAAACGGAGAGGAGATAATGCCTGTAGCCGTACGAAAAAAACGACAAAGGTAAAACTCCATTTATGTTTTTCGCTCCTTGTTTTTCTCGTGATTTCTTGGCCTATGGTTTGATATTTAATACACCGAAAGCCCATGAAAGATCGAGGGTACACCCCTTGATCAGAATTAATTTCGTTAATTATTGTTTTTTTATCGGTTTTCTGATTTTTCGCACTTCCGCCGCGCTTCACGGGCCGATCCGCTTCCTTCAACGGATACCTCCGAGATAGGATTTGGAGGAATACTAAAACAAATTGATGAAAATAAAAAAGGGTATTTGGTTAGATATCATTTAGGAAAATGGAAGGCAACCCAACGAAGTTATGCTACTGCTGCTAAAGAGGTTCTAGCCGTTGTTAAATGTGTCTTGAAATTTCAAGACGATTTGTTAAATAAAAAATTCATCATTAGAACAAACTATTAGCTCTTACAGTCCCGTGTTTTTGGGAAGTGGGAGGTACAATATCTGATTATGCGTATAGTACGTCTCCAACAGTTGCTAGTGGCGGACTTTCAACACATTTTTTGTGAGGCGAATGGCGCAGTTGGCCATCTTGCGAAGGAGGCTGCTTCTTTACAATTGACTCGGGTGCTCCACCATAATGATATCACGGGTGTTCTCCGCGGAATTCTCTGCCTTGACAGACGGGGAGTCCCTCACCTTCACCCGGGGTGATGATGGTTTCACGACTTAGACCAGGAGTTTTTTTGGAGGAGGTCTTGTTGCTGGTTTTGGGAATAATGGGAACAACACGTGGGGACGATGGTTAGTATATGTATTTCTCTCTTTTTTCTAAAGGGAGTAAGTACTCCTTGTTTTCACTTTTTCTCATTGTACATGACTTGAATTCTTTCTTGGTAATAAACAAGTAGGGGTCCGCCAAACCCCTCGCCTAGGCACAGGCGGCTTTCTGAAAAGAAAAAAAGAATCAGCTTTCTTCTTGGTTTTTCTCTCCTAAAAACGCTCCTCTCCTTCTTCGTCTCTTTGGTTCATCGAATCAGAGAAGGAACAAAGAGAACTCAACGCCGTTAACGAATAACGTGTTATTGATTTCTTCCTTTTCTTTCTTTATCTTGCTAGCACGAGAAAAAGGGAGATCCACGGTGATTATAGTGGATGGATTTAGAGGGTTTCAATGGTGAAACCTCATGGAGAAGAATCGGGTTAAAAAAAGGGATCAATGCTTGTAGCCGTACGAGAAAATGACATAAGGTAAATTTTTGTTTCTGCTCCTTCTATTTTTTCTCGTATCATTCTTGGGCTACATATTATTTGATACACCAAACACCCGGAAAAGATCAAGGGTACACTCCTTGATCAGAATTAGTTTCGTTAATTATCGCTTGTTTTACCGATTTTTTTTATTTTTCGCGCTTCCGCCACGCTTCTCTGCCCGATCTGTTTCCTTCAACCACATCACCAGTAAGTCTGAATTTACATACAAATTGAGACTAGTCACGATTCATATATAACTGAAAAGCTAGTATCGCTATAGCCTTCCAGATCAACTCTTCATTGTCTTGCATCAGATTACTCCTAATCCTTATTTAGGTACTAAAAGAGTAATCTTGACTGCTATGTAGTGCCTTCTCGACACACTCCCGATATCCGTTGTTATGCTCAAAGCACACACAATATTCGGCCTAGTGCATCGAACAACATACCCATGTTATCAACGACAAAGACATAGGGGATGTCAAACATCTTTCTAAGCTCCTCATCAATCCACGAAGACTGAGTTTTGGACAACTTAACCCTTTGATAAGGGAAGGAATCCATTTCCTTCATGGAGAATTGCGTGAATCATGTTCGTGTTTTAGTGTTTTCCCAACATCTTCACATCATTCCAAATGACCTTCCAACTTGTTCTCAACTTGAGTCATACCCTGTACGACCTTGTCTAAATGAATATTCTAGATACATGAAGTTTCAAACCTAGTTTGCACTCTATGTTGGATCTCAAAGCTCCAAGCCATTCATCCAACCTGATGTCCTACATCGCTTCTCCTTATGTCTTTTGATTATAATCCAATTGACTAGTAAAACTCAGAAACCTGCACCTCTCAGGTAACTAAGGTGTTCTCGTCGATTCTCGAGAGGTTGGAATATAGTCAGTCAGTGGAAAAACTTGATTACAAATAATGTTTACTATATTCGATTGAGGTGTCGTTACACTTGATTTCTCTAGGAGCTACTCCTCACATTAGTTATCCGATGAAATCCAATTTCCCTTAGGATAACAAATAAACCTGTGCAAACTAAGTTTGCCTCCCACTAGTCTCTTGATGTATGCAGGACCATCCCATATACTCAAGCACTTTGTAGGAAATACGTTTGTCATGCTACCTGGGCCAAGGTAGTTCAGTGAAAGAACAATCAAAACAAGTCAAACAAGGTTCGATCCCTCCCTTATCAGAGACGCCGTTCAATTGTGGCACTCGGAGAACTCTACTGAGTGAGAATTCCATTCTCACCAGATACTTCAACAACCTTCATTAAATACACACCACCTCGATCCAATCGAAGGACTGAATTTTGCAACCAGTTTGGTCTCCGAGTTTAATTCCCGAACCTTCCAAATGTCCTTAGACGTCTGAACCCCCATCTGGCTCTGTGTATTCAATGACTCACATATTCCTAAATGGATCTAATCCAATAGATCACTGGTTAACATGCTTTGTCCCACAAAGAGCTTCTCGGTCCTCATCCTGCTCAGGAAGGACTTGCAAGCTAGTAGGCTCAACTCGTCTATTTCTACACTCGTTGAATCCACCAACCTTCTTATCCTAACTAGAGAAATGAGACCTAGCTTTGCATGCCAGATTTGTGAGTTTATCTTGATAATCCATTTCTACCATTTATTTTGAGCACTCATAATCCAATTTAGAGATAGTGTAAAGGTAATTATGTAAACAACCTAGCAGACAAGAATAACCATTCTTTGTGAAATGAAATAACTTTAATTGATCAAAAGCATGTAGTCCAATCGGCCCAACAATAGAAAATATAATTTGATCATGCTAGATTACATAATTGTATCCTATCAACTTTATCCTAACAAGATCACTAATAGCTAAGTCTGCTGCTTAACAATAGTAACAACAGCCTTGCTATTGCCAAGTTTTAGGACTATCTGTCTCAGCCTTCTACTCCTTTTCACCACCTGCAAACTATTTGCAGATATGAGCTTTTAGTTGGTATGCAATACCCAAGAAGTAGAATAGTAATCATGTTAAGGCTCAATAACAAAGTGTACCTTAATTGGAGAGGAGTTTAGGACACTTTGTCTTCCAATGCCCCTTTTTCATGGCAATAAATGCAAACATCTTTTGGAATCCCTGACTGTCGAACCACCTTCCTCTTCCATTTGTCGATGCCCAGCGGGGCAACAGGAGTGCTCTAAGTGCCTGCAAAAGCTGATTTTGTCATACCCTTCTTCCTCATCCAACGCTCAGCGCCTTTACCTTTCGCTTCTGAGGTTGAAGCCTCTCCTATCAATACCGACGGTGCAGACATTTCAATTGTTACCTCGTACTAGACCAACATGTTTATCAACTCATCAAGGTCTTCGTCAAGCCATTCATGTTATAGTTCATGATAAACGGGTCAAAGGAAGGAGGAAGAGACTAAAGGATCACATCAATGTACGTCTCTTTTTTAGATTAGCCTTGAGGTCCTTGTTCGCCACAAGGGATAGCATTTTAACCCCATGCTATTGTATAAAAGACCCTTCAATCATCTTGGTACCGAACCGCATATCTAATATACCGGTCCGGAACGACATAAACCTGGCTCATGTGGAGCATTATCGATTGGACATCTTCATGCCTATCGTACTATTTCTGGATGTCATTGGTCATTGACGTTAGTACGATACTACGGACCTTTCGGTTGCTCTCATGCCACTTCTCAAACATCAAACGTTCTCATGAGTGGACCCTTCCAGTAAGACTCAAGGAAGAGACTTATCCAGAACATCGGTCTAGTTCTCAAAATTTAGGACAATCCTAAGATTTCGCAGCCAATCATTGTAGTTTGCTCCATTAAAAATATTAGCTTAGGAATTGCAGTAGGCGGATTCTTAGACATCTACATCAAATGTAAATAGAAACTTAGTAGATTATCGTAATATTAAAAATAAGTTAAGACTTGGTCTTCAGTCATTAACCTCTCCCACTGTTTCTTCAAAAAGCCCACCACTCTCAAGTGGCGTTTTTGGGAAACCATTTTTTAGTAGGCTTGGAGTCCACAAACGCAATTCTCCATGCCTTGCTTTTGTGATTCACATGAAAAAAGACTTTGTGGGAGGTATCATATACTATTCTCATCCAATAAGATCCCAAGTTATTTTGCCTCGCCTCTTGACATGATACCGAGGACTCCAAGCGAATCACGCTACTCAGCATTAGGCCCGACCCATCAATCAAACGATAATCTCAACTGCCCCCCCTACGACTCGTGAGATAGGGAAACAGGAGTATATTCCATTCGTTCACAAAAATAATGTAGCTTTCTTACATTCTAAACGTGTCACAACTCGTGAGACCACGAATTGGTGAAAGTAGCATCCGCACAACATTGTTGTCGATGGAAGGCTTAGATTTAATCAAACCATTTGATTTATTCCATTTTAGGCCTAATATATACTTGGACCATCCAAGTGGGAGTTCAATTTTGTTGTGACTGAGACCTCATCATTATAAGATTTTTGCATTCCAAAGTTTTAATAAATGAGTATTAACGCATTCCAAATACATCATACATCAAAAATAAAACATACACCACATGCAAAAATAAGCCTAGCACGCCCCTGTTGGATGATCACAAGCCCAATCCTAAATGACCCACTGAGCTCGCAGTGAGTCTATGGTCAATTTAGGGTGTGGCCTAACTATTACAAAATAGGAACCTATTATCATTCTAATGGGCTTTGTTCTTTGTTCTTCTTTCGCCGTGAGCTCCGTCCAACGAGCTTGTGCCTTTATCTCCATGGAAGCTTACATTTATTTAAAATAAATAAAACCTCACATTTCTAACTACACTCATTACAATTGAAATTAGAAACCCCAATCGAAAGTTGGGGGGAGTACAAAGAGAGGGAGAAAGCAAGCCTTATTATTCAAGGCTGAAATTGAGAGAAGGAATTAAAACAAAGAGGCACGGAAGCCTCACCCAACATTAAATTAAACCATACATACGGGTCATGGGCTTTGTGATCATCCCCATTATTTATCCAATAAATAATTTCAACACATTTATATCAAATATAAACATGCAAAATAAATAAATACATTCCATGAATTTACCCACATGATATCCAATATCATAACCAATAACATAATTATATGCAAAAAATATAAATTAATAATGTAATTAAAAAAATGGATATCAAACCCCATACATCCAATGTACAAAATACGTTTTTTATTTGGAAACTCTTTCAAAATTAATTTAAGGCACAATTTAATTTTAGAATAATCCAATTTACCTAAAGTTAAAAATTAGGCAAAATTAATAATTTCAGAAAAATTGCAGAAATAAGGAAAATCCAATTTTTTGGGAAAACAGCACAAAACGGCCCAAATAGCCCGCAGGCGCCCGGCCGTGCATGCGTGTGCTTACCTATTGTTGACCTGCAGCGGCTGCAGTTTTCAACCCAATTTTTTTTATTCTTAAAATTTATGCAACAAAAATTTAAACTAATACATGCATTTACAGAAATCTAATTTTAAAAAATGCATGGATATCCATAATTAAAAGCAAAATTAATACTTTGTATCCTAACAGATAATCATGCTTTAAAGCCATAAAATTAAACACCTTTGTTCATGCTTAACACATAATAACATGTTAATCCAGAAGCCACAACACCGAACTGGGCTCTGATACAACTAAAAGAATTGGTATGGCCCGGGAACGTGGCGGAAGCGTAAAATAAAAGAATTTAAAATTAATTTTAAAGGGGTGTTCCCTTTGAATTCTGGGGTGTTCTCTATTCTCAAATTCATAATAAAAGAAAATAAAATTTTCATAGGAATGTGGCTAAAGGAGAAAATAAAAAGGTATAGAAAATGTAAACCAAAACATTACTTTTTTTGTTTCCTACGTAGAACGGCAATAAGCGTTGTTTCCCTTTGCGTTCTTCTTCTGTTCACCTTAGGATTCAAATTAGAATACCTCTAATTTGTACACACCACACTTATGGAATCAAATCTAGATCTACTGCTAGGTAGATGCTAGATCAACAAAGAAACGAAACCATACTACACTATTGATTAGTGTATGCATATTTCTCTTGTTCTTAACTTGAATCCAATTCAAGAACTCAAAATATGGAGAAAAGAAGAGAAATATTTTGTGACTTTGTTGGTTATGAAGTCTAGAAGTTGAGCAAAGTATGTGTGTTATGTGTTGTCTGAAAAAACCATTAGTTATCTCTAAGATAACTATCATACATACTCATCCACAATACATGCACCACTAAGCCATAATGTGGAGAGTTAAAACTCCTTCTCAACTAACTCCAACTTCCTTTAACCTTTGATTTTGATTTTTGACTTGGACTTCAAGCCATGGACCAATTTTGACCGAGCTTGATTTAATCAAATTAAATCAAGTCCAACCAATGTCCATGGACTACAAATTAATCCAATTAATTTAAAACCTCATAGAAATCCTAAAATTTATTTAATTCAATTAAATAAATATAAGTTCAAACACTAATTAATTAATCTAATCAATTAATTAAAGCAAACCCGGTAAATTAATCCAATTAATTTAAAGGTGCTAAGTCAAAAATTAATTAATCCAATTAATTAATTCTTGGGTCATCCATCCAATGGACTTTCCCAAATAAATAATCCAATCATTTATATTCTCCTTGAATTAATTTAATCCAATAAATTAATTCATTTCTTCTGGAATTAATTTTCAAATTAATTCTACCGATTCCATAGTGATTTGTGTGTGACTCTTTAGGTTCACCCTCAGTTAGACTTGAGCATTGTGTCCAACAAAAATAATTAATTAAATCTAATTTAATTAATTATGTTTAATTAATCATTAATTAGAAACGCCCATCACTATGGGTGGCCGTCTAACAACGATCCACGGCACTAGAGACTAGGTAAATGATGGGGTGAACATTTAAGCTCTCAAATTCCATACATGTACGTCCTTCCATCGACCATCTCCCGGTTTTAGTTTAGGATATGGAATTGGGCATTGGTTTCCATCCTAGACCAGGCAACTATGTTGAATTCTGAAGATGCGTTTACTATATTGATCGATAAAGGAAACCATTTCCAATTTGACCAATCGCTATGCCCATAGACTTAAAGAGTCTAAACCATCTTAGAGCGAATAGGAGATATAACTGTCATATACTGATAGGGGACGGATTCTATATTGGAATCCACCGTCCTCACTGCATACCCTGACTACACTAGATAAGACTTATATGACCATATCAAAGACACAATCATCGTTCGTCAGATCTACGATATAGTCATCGGATGCATGCGACTGCATGATTTCTCAAGTCTGAGGACTAATCCTGTACTATCGGAGCCGAGAATTCTAGTCATACCGACCAAAACTCCAAGGCTTCCATATGATAATGGCCTTGTCAACTAATTTACTAAAATTGTATAGACGTCCCACGTTTGTCGCCAATGAAACTCGGCACTCATCCAATGAATGCAATACTTAGTGCAAGTTTCGATAGGACTCTCGATGCCTAGTCTTGAGGTCCTCGACTTGGAACGTTGCAGACCAACCCTCAAAAGTTGATTTCATATCTGTCATCCAATGCACATTCCAACTACATGGGTTATCTAATTGGTCTGTGGGCATTTGTTGTGACATTAAAACAGTATTCAACATAAATAGTAAGCACAATAAACACATGGCGCCACAAATAAATGCTTATTATACTCATCAAGATAATATTACATTCATAAAGATTGTTAAATGGTTCTCAAAACTGTCAATCCAATTGGCTTTCTGGTCACCTATTCTAACAAGTTGAAAGTAGACTGGACAAGGGAATAAGATATACAGACAACATCATCACCATAGATATTTGGAGCTATAGGCAAAGGAATTGATGAAGAAGAAGAGGAATGGGTGTAAGAAAAAGGGATATTTGCTCATGGAAGATCATATCTCTGGGAAAGAGAACTTGAGTCAAGTTAAATGTTAAAAAGTTTGTACGCCTTATTATGCATCGCATTGTTGAAATAGGTGACAAGTAAGCCAATTATATTGGCGGTTTTGGGAATTATTCAAGCGATCTTTATTTAAGTAATATTATTTAGTAAATAAAATGAGTGTTCATGATTTGGAATCTTCTTTGTTATGCTCATTATGTATGTTAGTATTTCCTTTAACATCACAACAAAGCCCACAAACAACTTTGACAATCGTGCAACAGTTGGACCGTGCATTGGATGGTGGTCATGAAATCAACTGCCAAGGGTTGGGTTTGAAATGTTCCAAGTCGAGGATCTTGAGAATAGCATCGAGTGTCCTATGAAGACTTGGATTAAGAGTCGCATTCATTGGATGAGTGTCGTGTTTTATCGGCAACAGACGTGGGACGTCTATGCAATCTTAGTGGGTCGATTGGCTAGGTGTCGAATTAACTAAACTGACTCGTGGGATCATCATATGGAAGCCTTGGAGGCTTGATCGGTATAACTTAATCATCGACTTTGATAGTACGGGAGTAGTCCTCAGACTTGAGTAATCATGACAGTCACGTGTACACGATGACTGATATTGGACTGTGGATCTGTGCGAGAGGAGATAGTGTCACAGATATGGTCATCATAAGCCTTGTCCAGTGCGGTCGGAGTATATAGCGAGGATAGTGAGTTTCAAAAAGAGGATCTATCCCCTGTCAAAACGTGATAAAGGTATCTCCTATGTACATGGAGATGCGTTCACACTCTATAAAGCTATGGCAATAGTCATTGGTCGAATATGAAAAAAAAGTTCCTATGTCGAGCAATTTGGTATGACGCGATCTCAAGATTAAGTATAGACGCCTAGTCCAAGATGGGAACAAACACCAAATTTCCTGTCCTAGACTAAGGCTAGAAGACAGTAGACGAAAGGACCGTACCCGTATGGGCTCGAGAGCCTAAAAGTTCACAGGGACATTCACCTAGTCTCTAGTGTCATGGACCGTTGTTAGACGGCCACCCATGGTGACCGATTTTCTTGATTGAAGGGTTAATCAAGAATTATTAAATAAATTAAACTTAATTAATAATAGTGTTGAATACTAACCCAAATCTAGCTGAACGATGAACCTAAAGAGTCACCAGAAGGAACGAGGAATTAATTTAAAATTAATTTCGAAAGTAACTGGATTACTTGCTAGATGATAGATTCATTGGATGGAAGGCCCAAGGATTAAATTAATGAGATTAACTTAATATTAGGCTTTGTCCTTATAATTTAATAATTTGGACTTATTAAATTAATAAAGGTAATTTTGGGTTTAAGTATTTAATTGGATTAAATTCATATTGGGCTTAATTAGGTGGATTTTACTAAAATCAAGCGGGCGTTGAATTTTACTTGGTGAAATCGGCCAATACATCCATAAATTAAGCCCAATAGAAATTCTAGGAAAAGAAACATTTGACTTGCAATTCTCACTTTTGGAAAGTGCTATGTTGGTTATTCTTTATTTGGTATAAAAAATATATTACCTTATGGATGATAGAATGAACCTAGACACATTCTAGTACATCCATACAAGAAATATATTTATACCAATTAATTATTTGGAATAATTAATTAGTATACAATACATAATGAGTGGTGTAGAGAACACACACTCTCCTTCCTAGAGAAACCGATCAGTCGCCCCCTTCTCTCTATCTCTAGCTTTTCTCTTCTTTTGTTCACTTCTAGTAAGGAGACTAAAAGATCTATTTTCGGTGTGGTGTGGACGAATTAGGAGGTTCCTAAGTTGAAGCTTTGGATGAAAAAAAAGGATAAAGAAGAACAACGGACGCTTGAAATCAAAGAAGTAAGATTCGATTTAAGTTTTGGTTTCTCCCATTTCTTTTTCTCACCATAGCCTCATATTAATTTCTGTATTTTATTTTACTATGCTATACCAAATGCCCGGGAACTCCAACGGTACACCCCTTGGAACCACAATTTGACATTCGTTTGGTTTTATTGTTTAGTGCTTCCACTTGCGTGTTCCCAAGTCGATCCACGCGATTCCTTTCATTTATATCCAATGAGTATACGTTTTTTAGCTCGTTTTTTAAATTTGAAATTATGGTGTTTAGTATTTGTAGCAAAGAACAACCAACTGAACACTCTACGACAACAATAGGTAGGAGAAGTACCATATAAGACTTCAAATAGTGATTTTTAGTCAAGCAATTTTCAGGCAATTATATTGATAAAAAGAGTATCTGTTAAGATGGACTCCCTCAAAAATGTTATTGGATAGGAAGTGTTGGACAATAAAGCATGAGCTACATCCAACAAATGCCCTTGTTTCCGTTCTATCCTTCCGTTTTGTTAAGGAGTATAGGAACAAGCAGTTTGGTGAATGATTCCCATGTTTTGGAATAGAGAATGACGTTGATGATTTAAAAATTCACTACCATTATCACTCTTAATGATCTTGATTTTGATGCTAAATTGAGTATGAATCATTTTTCAGAAGATATAAGAATTGAAGGTGTTTGGGATTTTTCTTTTAATAAGTATGTCCAGAAATCCCTATTATGGTCATCCACAATTGTTAAGATGTAATTAGACTTAGATTGTATACTCTTTACATGGACCCCAAAGATCAATATGAATTAAGCCAAAAGGAGATGGAGAACACGATTCACTAAGACAAAATAATTACAAGATTGCTTGGCAAAGTGACAAGCATTGCAAGGCATAATATCATAATCATTATGCAGTTTGAACATTGGTATATGTCCTAGTGTTTGTATAGAAGCATGACCCAATCTTTGGTGCCATAATGACTTATTATGTTAAGCTGAGATAGAACAAAATACATTACAAGCTAGATAAGCAACATATTTAGAATTATTATGAAAGCTTTGCTTGAAAACATATAACTTCCTGAACAGAGATCCTACAGCCAAAGTTTCTTTACTGACCTAGTCTTGCAAAATGCAACAATTCTTAAGAAGACAGGACTGCACGCACATAAATAGATAATAGAGAGGAGATTAACTAAAAAGCCAAGTATGTATAGCACATGATCTAGGACAATTTTGGTTGAAAGCTTGATGGTTCCAATGTATTTAATAGTTTTCTTAGTACTATCTGGTAGGAGAATCAATTGTATATGACTGGAAAACTGTAATATCGCCACATATGTGATCCATAGCTTCAGTGTCAATGATCCAGTAATTAAAATCTAATGCAGTAGGAGCAGAAATATTACCTGCAAACTCTTCATTATATTCAAATAGTTCGCATAATCCATATGAAGAGGATCTTGTGGTTGAGTGGTGTTCTTGACAATGTTGAGCAATTCAGAAACCATATTTGATATATTAGTCTGACTTGTAGCTAGGTTGTGTTGCGCTACCATCTCAGTTCCTTATTTCATATCAACATTAGCCACAAAGCTTCTCCCACCACATGATCATTTTTTCCTCTATTCTGTTAAAGATTTATACAAGTTTGGAACCTGGTGCAATTTGAAACATTTCTCTTTAGTGTGTCTAGGCTTATGAGAAATAGCACAAGTTAAAGCCTTCTTATCCACATATGGTCTTCTATTAAAAGCAGACTTCTTAGCATGATCTCTCATATTTTTTTTCATGGCTAGCTCATAAGTTACATTATTTGAGTTATCTACCAAGTCTATGTGAACTGCATGCTGTTTTTCACACACATAACCGTAGAAAATTCTTTCTCTAAAATCTGGTAAAGGGTCCATCATGAGCATTTGACTTCGTTCTGGAGCAAACTCTCATGTAATCCCATAAGGAATTGCATTAATTGATGAGATCCATTCTACAATAATTGTGTTAACTCTGCAAGTGCAACCGCCACAAGTGCACTGAGGGACTAGATTCAAATAGGTTAACCTCATTCTATAGTTGCTTCAAGTTCTTAAAATTAGCAGTCTCAAGAGATTGCTTTGAGTGACTGAAGATATATTGCATCTAATCTGGTATATCATCGGACCACTGTTGCTGCCACAGCATCTTTGAAGCTCCATTCACAAGCTTTTTGACGAACTAGCGTATAGATATGCTCCTGCTATCTCCTTGGCTATGGAGTTCCACAACTACTAGGTGATCATCAAATCAACTCACTTCTATTTTTTCAAGTTCTTCGATCCAACTGTCAGTCTGGGGAAGCTGTCATCAATGAGACCAAGTTTCATTTTGGATCCAAGCAAAACATACACCGCTCGACTCCACGCAAGCAAATTAGAAGGATGGTAACACTAAGCTTGGATGATCAGAAGGATATAGATATAGATACTCCTCTAATTCAGCTTTGACCTATTCCCTCACCATTTCTGCAAAAACAGCCTCCAGATATACCGACACTCAAATAGCAGATGCAAATTATAGCCTCCAGATATAACTTCTAGTAGAAAGCTCTGAAACCTTGTTGAAATGGCATGAGCAAAGTTGTAGACTAACAATCAGAGGAAAAACTCATGAGATTGATTGAAGGTGAAATTCTGCAAGTGTGAAGTTTCGTGTATAGAAAAGAATGAAGAATAGAGCTTAAATACAATTAAGTCAACCAGCTATGAATCTAACTAACCAACTAACCAGCTGGGTGACGATAACCAATGGAAAAGGAATAAAGGGTCCACCAATGTACAAAATAAATACAAGAGACAAAATAACAACAGAAACATATTTATTGTTATCTCTGTTCGTTTCCAGCATTGCGACCATTGTTCTCCTAGCTGTAGCACCTTGATGACCATCAGTGGCACCTCCAACAACACTTATTTCAGCAAAGTATCATATAAAAAATACAGAAATAAATTCACTTGATGATTAATGTGAATGAAAATATTTTTTTTCTATATTACATTTAAATTCAACTAATATGTAGCTTGAACCTTATGTCTAATCCATTTTAAATTGTGCAAATGCTAGAAGCAAGAATAAGTAATATTTGAAGATGGAGAAATAGATTAAAATGGGCGGTGATCGAACCTTATGCACCTCCGGTCGAACCGCACCAGTCTTTGATGGATACAACGAAAGGTAAAGAAATAGTGCTCTACAATCCTTTTGATGCACTAACAGTTGACGAAGGGATTGCAGATGAAGCACACCAGGGCCCTAAATTATGCAGCCCATCTAAAGGTCATATATGACGAATGCCACTGTGTCGAATGTTCATGGCCTGAACCGAAGAGATCACCAGGTGGCAGTAGGTGAGCTTGTTTCGGAACACAGGTGACATTTCATTAGTCTCTTAGAGAATAGGGTGTCATCTATTAATTGAAGGGACAAGCAGATTGGCCCGAGAACGCGCGAGCAAAAGAAAAAGATGAAATAATTAAAAATGATTCAAAGGTAAGCGGTAAAAATACACATAATTAAAATAATTATTCTATGACCAACCAAGGGGTGTACCCTTGGTGATCCCGGACGTTCGACATAGTATGTGAATTTAAAATAAAATAAAAGAACGAATTCCAACATACAAGGGTATAGATTAAATAAACAAACAAGAAGCGGTATTTAAACAAGATCTTACCTTTTCATTTGTCATTTCAACCTAGACTCCAATGTAGGAATCCACTAGAGATAATCCACATCACACCATGGAAGATTGCTTTGATTTTTTTGCTAGAAGAAATCAAAGCCGATTGGAAGAAATGATCGAAGAGAACTACACTATCCACTAGTGTATTGTCTTCATAAAAAATTCTCTACAACTCTATCTTTTGATTCTAGATCAAATTGAGTTAGAGAATTAGAGGGATGAGAGTGAGAAAAATAGAGAGGGGCTGAAAATTACTAGGAGGAAGAAAGGCAGTGTATGTTTTCTACACTTTTTACTATGTGTTGTTATCATATGAATAATGAAGATTACACACATATATATGCTTCGTATGGGAAGGTGGAAATGCGTCTAGATACATTCCAACAACCTACAAGGCAACCTCCTAAGAAGGGCTCCAAATTGGTCAAATCTACACTTTTCAAAAGAGTAATTTTTTGCCAACCCTCATTTCAACAATAAAAGTCAACTTTATTGCTAGTGGACCTTAATTTAGTGGAACGGGTCTCATTTTAGCTAAAATAAATCCAAGACCCAATGAATTTAATTAAATCCAATTTAATAAATCCAAACTAAATTAAGCTCAATGTCATTTAATCAAATTAAAGATATAAGCCCAATTCTCTTTAATTAATAAATTCAATTTATTAAATTAAAACAAGTCCAATTAAATTAATCCAATTAATTTAATCTTGGGCTATCCATCCAATGGATCACACATGTAAATAATCTAATTATTTACATCTTCCGGAATTAATTCTAAATTAATTCTAAACTAATTCTACTCATTCCATGGTGATTTGTATGTGACTCTTTAGATTCACCTTTCAGCTAGACTTGTGCTAGTGTCCAACACTATTGATAAATTAAATTAAATATAATTAATTATTCTTGATCAATCATTCATCAAGAAAACCCGCTATCATGGGTGGCCGTCTAGCAACGGTCCATGGCACTAGATACTAGGTGAATATCCGTGTGGACATTTAGGCTCTCGAGTTCATACAGGTATGCTCCTTCCATCTATCATCTCTCAGCCTTAGTCTAGGACATGGATTTGGTGTCGGTTCCCATCCTGGACTAGGCATCTATGCTTAATACTTGAGACCGCAGTATGCCAAGTTGCTCAACATAGAAAAATCTTTTTCCTATTCGATCAACCACTATGGCTACAGGTTCATAAGGAGTCAATGCGTCTCCAAGTGCATAGGAGATACCTGTGTCACATACTAACAGGGACGGGTTCTCTCTTGGAACTCACCATCCTCGCTACATACTTGTGGAAATACGTCTCATCCCAATGAATGTTTCATTTTGATATCTTCTTGGCTGCCTCACTGGAATTTATTCCTTCAATGCAGAATATTCGGTGCCATCATATAGTAGGGACCTCTATGTATGCAATAACATGTAAATTGGAATCCCTTAAACCAATGTTTCGGGAGCACAAGAGGAAAAAAGGAGATCTAGCACTTAATGTGAAACTGGTCATAGATTTCCTTTCAGTTGCGCAAGCCATGCTGCAAATAGATAGACATAATACCTTTCTAATTCAATTGAAAAATTGTTGTCGTATGGTCTACTCAAGGCGACTAAACTAGAGCGGAGTATGCTAAGACAAAGAGCCAAAATGTAGTGGCTCAAGGGAGGGGACCAATGCACTCGAATCTTCTTCAGGAAGGTGGGGAGGAGAATAACTTCAAAGCGCATCTTTCAAATTTCGGACGATGCAGGTTGTATATACACTTATCAGCAAGAAGTCATTGATGGGTTTATGGGATTTACCAACAACTACTTGGGGGTGAGAGGAGGAAGAGGTATATAGATATTCGATACCTACGCCCATGGGCCTAACACATTACTACCGACACGGAAGCTTCCCAAATTGAGGTTCCAGTTACCATATAAGAGGTCAAAGAGGCCTTCTTTGACATTATTGACGACAAGTCACCCAGGCCAGGAATTATAAGGCTTCCTGGCCGATAATTAGTGAGGAAGTGACTCGTGCAGTGTTGGATTTTCGTAAGCATGCTACTATTGAAGCATGTTCGCTACATCGCTTGCGCTCATTCCAAAAGTCCAAACACCAACAACAGTGGCGGATTTCAGGCCTATTTCGTGTTGTAATGTCCTATACAAGGCCATTACGAAGATTATTGACCAGCGCCTTTGCCCACTTCTTGATCGATTGGTGAGTCATACACAAAATGCTTTCATTCCTGGACAATCTATTACTGAGAACATTTTTTGGCCAGGAAGTCTTTGTAGGGTACATAATCAAAAGCATCTCCCATAGCGTTGTGTTATGAAGGTGGACTTACAAAAGGCTTATGACACTGTAGCATGGGATTTTTTATTGGCTACATTCAAGTTATTTGGGTTTCCAACACAATTTTTTCGATAGATTGAGGACTGTGTGACAACAAGTAGTTTTTATATCTGTCTGAATAGTAGCATACACGGATTCTTTCTTGGCTCTTGTGGGTTGAGACAAAGGGACCCAATGTCCCCTTACCTATTTTTCCTAGTTATGGTGGTACTTCAAATGATCTTACAACAAAACTTATAGAATTGGATGCAGATTTTAACTTCCACTGAAAATGCCGCAAAATTGAACTATTTCAGTTAAGCTTTGCTGATGACCTTTTGATGTTCAGCATCGCGGATGAGACTTTGGTGGGGTTATTCAAACAAGGACTTCATATCTTTGCGTCTTTACCTGGGTTGTGTTCTAACCCGGAGAATAGTTAGTTGATCATTTCAAAATCTGCCGAAGATAATCGTGAAGCCCCTCTCAATTTCTTAGGTTTTCAAGAAGGCTTGCTACCGGTCAGATATCTTGGCTTACCACTCCTTTCTTCAAGATTAACCATCTCAGACTGTCAACGTTATTCCATAAAATTGAGAAACGTATTAATGGATGAAAATCAATTCAACTAACCTTTGTTGGTCGGGTTCAGTTGATAAAATCTGTTATCATGGCATTAAATGTATATTGTTCATTGAAATTTATTTTTGGAAAAGGGGTCATTCGCCATATTGAGAAGATGATGAGGATTTTTTTATGGAAAGGAACCTCAGACACTTGTTACGCAAAGGTGACTAGGACACACGTGTGCTTGCCATTGGAGGAGGGTGAACAAGGCGTTTATGACCTTCAAGCTCTCAACTATGCATTGATGAGCGAACATTTGTGCTCGATCATCAGTAGAGACTTATCATCCATATCGGTTACCTGGATTCACCAATATTGGCTACAGGAGAAATCAATCTAGACAGTCAGTGAGCGTACAAGGTCCTAGGCTTAGGAAAGCTTCTCAAACTTCGTACAACATTGCAGAATAGGACCCATTGGAGATGGCAGATTGACCTCCCTAGTCTACCACTTCTTTAGATGGCACTATGTTTAATAACCTAGCCGTCGTCTCTAGCGCATAACCCCAAAAGTCATTCAGCTGAGCTGTCCGAGGAGGTGTCCACTGAGAGAGTATACCATTTTCCTTTAGATAATCTAGGAACTCACCACTTAGATACTCTCCACTTTGGTCTGATCGAAGAGTTTTAATATCGCGATCAGTTTGGTTGTCAACTTTAAGTCTAATTTTTTTTTAACCTCGCAAAAGGCCTCAGACTTGTACCTTATCAGGAAAACATAACCATACCATGAATGATCATTTAAAAATATTATGAGGTAGGAGAATCCTCCTCTGGCCTGAGTATTCAGTGGCCCATAGACGTTTGTCTCACAAAGGGCTTCCTAGTTTGTTGAGAGATGTGGCATTTCCCACAGATTGACCTCGCTAGGTTGTCCAAATTATCTATTCCTGGACTCTTTGAGTCCACAAACCTCTTTATCCTATCCTGAGAGATGTGATCTAACTTGCATGCCAAATCTGTGTATTTTTAGGATTATCTCATTTATGTTTGTTTTGAGAAGTCATGGTCCAATCAGACCATTATTTAACTTACCCAACAGATGAGAAGAACCATCTTTCATCAAATAAAAATATTTTTTATTAATCAAAAACTCAAAACTAGCATTGTCTAACAACAGAATGGGAATAATATTTTTTATCATACTAGGTACAAAATAACAATCATTCAATTGTAGCCTGACATGATCACTAACAACTAAGTTGATAGTTTCTATAGCTTCAGCTGCGATTGACCTCCCTATGGCATGACCCATGGCATTTGCTTGGGACACTCATTCACTGATTTCCAAGAGGTCCTCGACTAACTCATACTTCTATTGATGCCTTAGTGAATACAGTTATACTTGATGGAGAATGGAATCGGCCATCCATCATTGATATGGAGTGCTTGGAGATTACTCACTCACTGCCTTCTATTCATGGTGGCACGGACTCGTTCATTTGGAGATTGGAGGGGAATATTTTTCCTCCAATGCAGCTTACAACATATTTCATCCTCATAGGCTTAAAGAAGTTTGGTTTTCACTATTGTTAGGTCCGTTCAAGATTCCGCGCGATATTTTTATATTGTGGCTAGCCATACTAGGTAGTTTCTCCACTATGGAGAAACCTCAGTTGATTCATTTGGGTGCTACTTGTACCCTTTGCATTGGCGGACAATCTGAAAACCATGCCCATTTGTTTTTCGATTGCCGGTTTTCACGTCAATGTATTGCAACTATTAGATGGAGGGTGTGATTTTCGTGGCTGAATCGTGATTGGGAGACAGGTGTTACCTAAGTTGGGAGGAAATGGAGGGGGCGTCATGTGGTTAATGCGGCGTACCTGGCACTATCAACGTCATTAATATATCACTTGTGGCAGGAGCGAAATTGGCGAAGAATTCCAACAGATTGAGAGGACAGCATATAGTGTGGGCTACTTTAGTGGTTGAGGAGATTAGATAACATATTTTGAGTGTTTATTCATCATGTAATATTAGTACGATAGCACTCTTTAGATTATGGAGAATATATTGGCATAACCCCTTAGGTTCTCCTTGATTGTACTGTACATGTTGTACCTTTTACTTATTAATGAAATTTACCTTCAAAAAAAAAAAAATATTAAAACAAAAAGGGCTTTATTTTGTATTTGAATGTAACACTCTTTAGTAATTAAATTTATTCATAATATATTAATTAAAAAAATCTATTGAAATGATTTTACTATTAAAATCTAATACTAGATATTTTGTTGTTATTTATTCATAATTTTTTTTTACAAGAAATAAAATATTCCTAAAGGTTTGTTAAACTTTCATATTTGACAATAATATATTAATTTAATTTGTTCATAAAAACACTTTATATTAGTGCGCGTGCAATTTGCTATAGCAAAGACAAAGATAGAGATTAGAAAAACTATAAATATGCTTCCTTTTAGATTATAATCGCAGACAAATTGATAGTTCAAAATGTCATATCAAATAATTTAAGGAAAAACTTTCATACGTTGTATATCTATTTTTCTTATTTAACCAAACTAACCCTAAACGGGGAACAGCTAATGGTGGAGTCGTATAAGTGTTTGAAAAGGGCAATTAATTTGCAATTGTATAAATGCCATCAAGCAATCTTTGTATCCTTAATTAGCACAACTTGCCTATTTAATATAAGCACCATCTTCAAGCCAATCTGATATGGGGCTGTAAATGATTTGAATACTATGGAATCGAATCGAATAAATTATTGTTTAAATTTATTTAAATTATTATGAGTTTGAAAAATTGTATTTTGAATTTAATTGGTTTGACTATTAATCTAACCAAGCTCGAATGAGTTTTAATTGAACTAAACATGAATCGAACTCGAGTAACTTGATATTTTTAAGTATATTATATTATTAGCATTAATGGACCGGAGTTTTAGTCGAGGTGAAAATCCTATGGAACAGAGTTTTGGTTCAAACTTGAGTTATTAAGTATATCAAATTGAATTGAAACGAATTTTTATTAATTAATTTCAATCCACTATCGACTAGTTTATTTTTCAAACCGGATCTTAAACATATATACTATAATTGTATATACATTACAATTAATTAATGATATCTTTGATTTGGTTTAATGGGAATCGAAATCATAGTCGGAAACAATTAAAGAAAAATCGGCAGCATTATCACAAGACCTAGTAGTTAGTACTAGATGATTATGCATATAATTAAATAAAATATATTGGAATATTATTCTCAAATCATCATTTGATTTAATTAATTATGCAGGAATTGGAAGAAAAGCGAAGACCACAAGGCATTTTATTATTAGAGCACTATTCAATAATATGCTTTAGAAAATGGATGTGCAGTACTTATTTAAGCTAAAAAGTTGGTGCTTAAGGTCATAAACAAACTTGACGACTTGACAATGGACATTAATTCCCATTTAATTAAGTAAATCATGAGATCACAATGAGATAATCAGTTCGACAATTAATTAAAAATTACTTCATTACCTTTCCATTAACTCAATTCACATTAATTTTTCTAGTAAACATTTGATACCATAATCTGCGGAGGCAAGCGGAAAAACATACTGCCTAATTGTTCGAGATAATAATAATAATAATATAAGGAAGATGTTAGAACATCCGTGATTACAGTAGTTCATCGTAGCAGAAAGCTTTTAAATTTGCTTTGTTGTAGATCTCATGTTAGTATGTAATATTTAATTTAGAAAAAAATTATTGTCTGGACTAAGTTCGGTCGAACCAAAATAATCACAGAACAAGTGTATCACAGTAGCTATGTGATGGGTCACTTTCCCTTAACTGTACACAGATCACATGAAAAGTTCATTATACTTGTCATGTGATGCAGTTTCGGCCGAGTCGAGTCTTCACAAAAAAATTCCCTCTTTATAAATATGAATAGGGTTTAGGTAGTCTGCACTCTTTCTCATTGGTGGGTTTTGATACAGATCTGTCACATAAAAGGGTGTATTAAAACATACTTTGATCCAATTAACCTAATTAAAATAAATAAAATTTTGGATTTATCTTGGATCAATCATAAAAATGCATAAGGTCCAAATCCAGTGTAGGCATACCACCAAGTTATTATCTTGAGTATATATGTAGGCCACATTTACTTTGAATGATGTGATTAAAATGGGATATATTAAATTGTGATTATTATCATGAAAAAATCACATCATATTTTGGGTTTAAGGCACTAATCATGAGCTAATAAAAAATAAAGTAAACAAAAAATAAAGGGTAATTAGCCATGATATCATGGCTAATCACCCAAAGTAAAGATGACCTTAAAGTTCAAATTTATCATGGACTTTAGTTGGATTCACATTATTAATCTATTTATTTGGACTTTTATAATTAATAATTTATTTCAAAATTTTGGTTTTAATGTAATAATAATAATAATAATAATAATAATAATAATAATTTCTCCGTGTTCTTAGCAATGCCCAGTGTGATCATCACTGCTAAGTTTTGGTGGAGAGAGTCAAGGTAAAGCTAATTTAGCCACCTACAAATGGCGGAATAGGAAGATGCCTGCTTCTCAAAAATATTTGAAACTTATTTACACCGGCCAGAATGCATGCATTTTTTCACATGTAAGAAATAAAATAAGTATATATGCATGGAAATTAATTATGATCATAGAGACTATAAATTTATATTAATAGTTGCATCATCTTTTATACTAGTAATTTGTGGCTCATTTGATAAGTGTGCATAATTATTTATTATTATTTAAAATAAAATATTTTTTATTTAATAAAATATATATAAAATAATAAGTTAATATTAAATTTATAAAAAAAACTGGCAAAAAAAATAACAGAATTAATTATCAAAAGATAGGGGTGGGAAGTGGAAAGATAGAAAAATAAATAAATAAATAAAATAAAATATTAGTGGGAGTGGCACAATCACATAAAGGTAGGTTTTAATCCTTAATACTCCATGGTAAATTTGTTAATTGAAATAATAACTACAAGTTAGGAAAATAGGTACGCAAACTTTCTTTAATAAAACCGTGCAAAACAGCTAAAATAAAAACAGTCTCACAATCTGACGAAACTTGACCAGAGGTAGGTCTTAACCCTTAATAGTGGTAAATTTGCTAAGTGAAATAATAACTACAAGTTAGTAAGATAGGTAAGCAAACTTTCTTTAATAAAACGTGGCTGAAAAAAAAACTGTCTGAATCTGACGAAACTTGACCCAGAGGTAGGTCTTAACCCATAATAGTTGGTAAATTTGCTAAGTGAAATAATAATACAAGTTAGTAAGATAGGTAAGCAAACTTTCTTTAATAAAACCGTGCAAAATGCTGAAATAAAAACTGTCTCCGAATCTGACGAAACTTGACCCAGAGGTAGGTCTTAATAATAGTGCGTGGTAAATTTGCTAAGTGAAATAATAACTACAAGTTAGTAAGATAGGTAAGCAAACTTTCTTTAATAAAACGTGCAAAAGCTAAAATAAAAACTGTCTCCGAATCTGACGAAACTTGACCCAGAGGTAGGTCTTAACCCTAATAGTCGTGGTAAATTTGCTAAGTGAAATAATAACTAAAGTTAGTAAGATAGGTAAGCAAACTTTCTTTAATAAAACCGTGCAAAACAAAAATAAAACTGTCTCCGAATCTGACGAAACTTGACCCAGAGGTAGGTCTTAACCCATAATAGTGTGGTAAATTTGCTAAGTGAAATAATAACTACAAGTTAGTATAGGTAAGCAAACTTTCTTTAATAAAACGTGCAAAAGCTGAAATAAAAACTGTCTCCGAATCTGACGAAACTTGACCCAGAGGTAGGTCTTAACCCATAATAGTGCGTGGTAAATTTGCTAAGTGAAATAATAACTACAAGTTAGTAAATAGGTAAGCAAACTTTTTTAATAAAACGTGCAAAGCTGAAATAAAAACTGTCTCCGAATCTGACGAAACTTGACCCAGAGGTAGGTCTTAACCCATAATAGTGGTAAATTTGCTAAGTGAAATAATAACTACAAGTTAGTAAATAGGTAATTTTTAATAAAACCGTGCAAAACAGCTGAAATAAAAACTGTCTCCGAATCTGACGAAACTTGACCCAGAGGTAGGTCTTAACCCATAATAGTGGTAAATTTGCTAAGTGAAATAATAACTACAAGTTAGTAAATAGGTAAGCAAACTTCTTTAATAAAACCGTGCAAAGCTGAAATAAAAACTGTCTCCGAATCTGACGAAACTTGACCCAGAGGTAGGTCTTAACCCATAATAGCGTGGTAAATTTGCTAAGTGAAATAATAACTACAAGTTAGTAATAGGTAAGCAAACTTTCTTTAATAAAACGTGCAAAACTGAAAAAAAACTGTCTCCGAATCTGACGAAACTTGACCCAGAGGTAGGTCTTAACCTAATAGTGCGTGGTAAATTTGCTAAGTGAAATAATAACTACAAGTTAGTAATAGGTAAGCAAACTTTCTTTAATAAAACCGTGCAAATGAAATAAAAACTGTCTCGAATCTGACGAAACTTGACCCAGAGGTAGGTCTTAACCCATAATAGTGCGTGGTAAATTTGCTAAGTGAAATAATAACTACAAGTTAGTAATAGGTAAGCAAACTTTCTTTAATAAAACCGTGCAAAAAGCTGAAATAAAAACTGTCTCCGAATCTGACGAAACTTGACCAGAGGTAGGTCTTAACCCATAATAATGGTAAATTTGCTAAGTGAAATAATAACTACAAGTTAGTAAATAGGTAAGCAAAGGTTTCTAAATAAAATCATGCAAAACAGATAAAATAAAAACTGTCTCAGAATGTGACGAAATTTGACCCAAAGTAGGTCTTAACCCTTAATACTCCATGGTAAATTTGGTAAGTGCAATAATAACCACAAATTAGTAAATTAGGTGCGCACAGGTTTTTTAATAAAACCGTGCAAAATAGATAAAATAAATTATCTCAGAATCGGACGAAACTTGACCCAAAGGTACGTCTTAACCCTTAATACTCTATCGTAAATTTGCTGAGTGAAGTAATAACTACAAGTTAGTAAGTTAGGCGCGAAAAGGTATTTCAATAAAATCGTCCAAAATAGATATATTAAGAACTGTCACAGAAGCTGACGAAACTTGACCCAAAGGTTGGTCTTACCCCTTAATACTCCATGGTAAATTTTCCAAGTGAAATAATAACTACGACTTAGTAAGATAGGTAGGAAACATTCTTTAATAAAACCGTGCAAAATAGCTAAAAAAACTATCTCAGAATCTGACAAAACTTGACCCAAAGTAGGTCTTACCCCTTAATACTCCATTGAAAATTTGATAAGTGAAATAATAACCACAATTTAGTAAATTAGGTGCGCAAGGATTTTTAATAAAACCGTGCAAAACAATGAAATAAAAATTGCCTCAGAATCTGAGAACTTGTCCCAAAGCTAGGTCTAACCCTTAATACTCCATGGTAAATTTGCTAGGTGAATTAAATACTACAAGTTAGTAAGATAGGTAGGCAAACTTTCTTTAATAAAACCGCGCAAAACAGCTAAAAAAACTATCTCAGAATCTGAGAAAGTTGACCCAAAGGTAGGTCTTACCCCAAAATATTCCATTGTAAATTTGCTAAGTGAAATAATAACTACAAGTTGGTAAGATATGTACGCAAAGGTTTATTAATAAAATCGTGCTAGACAGATAAAATAAAAATCATCTCAGAATATGACGAAACTTGATCCAAAGGTAACTCTTAACCCTGAATACTCAATGGTATGCAAAAGTTTTTTAATAAAACTATGCAAAACAATTCAAATAAAATTTGTCTAAGAATCTAAGAAAACTTGACCCAAAGGTAGGTCTTAATCCTTAATACTACAAGGTAAATTTGCAGGGTGAAATAATAACTACAAGTTAGTAAGAGAGGTAGGCAATCTCTTTTTAAAAAACCGCGCAAAACAGCTAAAATAAAAACTGTCTCAGAATCTGACGAAACTTGACCCAAAGGTAGGTCTTCCCACTTAATACTCCATGGTTAATTTGATAAGTGAAATAATAATTACAAGTTAGTAAGATAGGTACGCAAAGGTTTTTTAATAAAATCGTGCAATACAGATAAAAAAAAACAGTTTCAGAATCTGACGACACTTGACCCAAAGGTAAGTCTTAACCTTAATACTCCATGGTAAATTTTCTAAGTGAAATAATAACATGTTAGTAAATTAGGTGCGCAAAGGTTTTTTAATAAAATCGTACAAAACAGATAAAATAAAAAACTGTCTCATAATCTGTCGAATCTTGACTCAAAGATAGGTCTTAACCCTTAATACTCATGGTGAATTTGCTAGGTGAAATAATAATTACAAGTTAGTAAATTAGGTACGCAAAGGTCTTTTTTAATAAACCCGTGCAATATACATAAATAAAAACTGCTTCAGAATCTGACGAAACTTGACCCAAGGTAGGTGTCAACCCTTAATACGCCATCGTAAATTTACTAGTGAAATAATAACTACAAGTTAGTAGATTGGTAGGCAAACTTTCTTTAATAAAATCGTGCAAAATAGCTAAAATAAAAATTGTCATAGAATCTGACGAAATATGACCCAAAGGTAGGTCTTAGTCCTTAATACTCCATGGTAAATTTGCTAAGTGAAATAATAACTATAAGTTAGTAATATAGGTACGCAATGGTTTTTAATAAACCGTGCAGAAAGATAAAATAAACACTTTCTTTGAATCTGATGAAACTTGACCCAGGTAGGTCTTACCCCTTAATACTCTATGGTAATTTTTGTTAAATAATAACTACAAGTTGGTACGATAGGTACGCAAAGGTTTTTCAATAAAACCGTGCAAAATAGCTAAATAAAAAAACTGTCTCAGAATATGACGAAACTTGATCCAAAGGTTGGCTTACCCCTTATACACATGGTAAATTTGTTAAGTTAAATAATAACTACAAGTTAGTAAATTAGGTGCGCAAACTTTCTAATAAAATCGTGCAAAACAGCTAAAATAAAAACTGTCTCAGAATCTGACGAAACTTGACCCAGAGTAGGTCTTAACCTTTAATACTCCATGGTAAATTTGCTAAGTGAATAATAACTACAAATTAGTAAATAGGTAAGCAAACTTTTTTAATAAAACCGTGCAAAATAAATAAATAAAAAATCTCAGAATCTGACGAAACTTGACCCAGAGGTAGGTCTTAAACCATAATACTCTATGGTAAATTTGCTAAGTGAAATAATAACTACAAGTTAGTAAATTAGGCGCAAAATTTCAATAAAACGTGCAAAAATAGAAATAAAACTGTCTCGAATCTGACGAAACTTGACCCAGAGGTAGGTCTTAACCCATAATAGTCGTGGTAAATTTGCTAAGTGAAATAATAACTAAAGTTAGTAAGATAGGTAAAAACTTCTTTAAATAAAACCGTGCAAAATAGCTAAATAAAAAACTGTCTCAGAATCTGACGAAATTTGACCCAGAGGTAGGTCTTAACCCTTAATACATGTAAATTTGCTAAGTGAAATAATAACCACAATTAGTAAATTTGGTGCGCAAGGTTTTTTAATAAAACCGTGCAAAACAAATGAAATAAAATTGCCTCAGATCTGACGAACTTGACCCAAAGGTAGGTCTAACCCTTAATACTCCATGGTAAATTTGCTAAGTGAATAATAACTACAAGTTAGTAAGATAGGTAAGCAAACTTTCTTTAATAAAACCGTGCAAAACAGCTAAAAAAAAACTATCTCAGAATCTGAGAAAAGTTGACCCAAAGGTAGGTCTTACCCAAAATATTCCATTGTAAATTTGCTAAGTGAAATAATAACTACAAGTTGGCAAGATAGGTACGCAAAGGTTCATTAATAAAATCGTGCAATACAGATAAAATAAAACAGTTTCAGAATCTGACGATACTTGACCCAAAGGTAAGTCTTAACCCTTAATACTCCATGGTAAATTTTCTAAGTGAAATAATAACATGTTAGTAAATTAGGTGCGCAATGGTTTTTTAATAAAACGTACAAAACAGATAAAATAAAAACTGTCTCATAATCTGTCGAATCTTGACTCAAAGATAGGTCTTAACCCTTACTCCATGGTGAATTTTCTAGGTGAAATAATAATTACAAGTTAGTAAATTAGGTATGCAAAGGTCTTTAATAAACCCCGTGCAATATACATAAAATAAAAACTGCTTCAGAATCTGACGAAACTTGACCCAAGGTAGGTGTCAACCCTTAATACGCCATGGTAAATTTACTAGGTGAAATAATAACTACAAGTTAGTGAGATTGGTAGGCAAACTTTCTTTAATAAAATCGTGCAAAATAGCTAAAATAAAAATTGTCATAGAATCTGACGAAACTTGACCCAAAGGTAGGTCTTAGTCCTTAATACTCCATGGTAATTTTGCTAAGTGAAATAATAACTATAAGTTAGTAATATAGGTACGCAATGGTTTTTCAATAAAACCGTGCAGAACAGAAAAAATAAAAACTTTCTTTGAATCTGATGAAACTTGACCCAAAGGTAGGTCTTACCCCTTAATACTCTATGGTAATTTTGTTAAGTGAAATAATAACTACAAGTTGGTACGATAGGTACGCAAAGGTTTTTCAATAAAACCGTGCAAAATAGCTAAATAAAAACTGTCTCAGAATATGACGAAACTTGATCCAAAGGTTGGCCTTACCAATACACCATGGTAAATTTGTTAAGTTAAATAATAACTACAAGTTAGTAAATTAGGTGCGCAAAGGTTTCTAATAAAATCGTGCAAACAGATAAAATAAAAACTGTCTCAGAATGTGACGAAATTTGACCCAAAGTAGGTCTTAACCTTAATACTCCATGGTAAATTTGGTAAGTGCAATAATAACCACAAATTAGTAAATTAGGTGCGCACAGGTTTTTTAATAAAACCGTGCAAAATAAATAAATAAAAATTATCTCAGAATCGGACGAAACTTGACCCAAAGGTAGTCTTAACCCTTAATACTCTATCGTAAATTTGCTGAGTGAAGTAATAACTACAAGTTAGTAAATTAGGCGCGAAAAGGTATTTCAATAAAATCGTCAAAATAGATATATTAAAAACTGTCACAGAAGCTGACGAAACTTGACCCAAAGGTTTGTCTTACCCCTTAATACTCCATGGTAAATTTGCCAAGTGAAATAATAACTACGAATTAGTAAGATAGGTAGGAAAACATTCTTTAATAAAACCGTGCAAAATAGCTAAATAAAAACTATCTCAGAATCTGACAAAACTTGACCCAAAGTAGGTCTTACCCTTAATACTCCATTGTAAATTTGATAAGTGAAATAATAACACAATTTAGTAAATTAGGTGCGCAACTTTTTTAATAAAACCGTGCAAAACAATGAAATAAAAATTGCCTCAGAGTCTGAGGATACTTGACCCAAAGCTAGGTCCTAACCCTTAATACTCCATGGTAAATTTGCTAGGTGATATAATAACTACAAGTTTGTAAGATAGGTAGGCAAACTTTCTTTAATAAAACCGCGCAAAACAGCTAAAACAAAAACTATCTCAGAATCTGAGGAAAGTTGACCCAAAGGTAGGTCTTACCCCAAAATATTCCATTGTAAATTTGCTAAGTGAAATAATAACTACAAGTTGGCAAGATAGGTACGCAAAGGTTCATTAATAAAATCGTGCAAACAGATAAAATAAAAAGTTTCAGAATCTGACGATACTTGACCCAAAGGTAAGTCTTAACCCTTAATACTCCATGGTAAATTTTCTAAGTGAAATAATAAACATGTTAGTAAATTAGGTGCGCAATGGTTTTTTAATAAAATCGTACAAAACAGATAAAATAAAAAACTGTCTCATAATCTGTCGAATCTTGACTCAAAGATAGGTCTTAACCCTTAATACTCCATGGTGAATTTTCTAGGTGAAATAATAATTACAAGTTAGTAAATTAGGTATGCAAAGGTCTTTTAATAAACCCGTGCAATATACATAAAATAAAAACTGCTTCAGAATCTGACGAAACTTGACCCAAGGTAGGTGTCAACCCTTAATACGCCATGGTAAATTTACTAGGTGAAATAATAACTACAAGTTAGTGAGATTGGTAGGCAAACTTTCTTTAATAAAATCGTGCAAAATAGCTAAAATAAAAATTGTCATAGAATCTGACGAAACTTGACCCAAAGGTAGGTCTTAGTCCTTAATACTCCATGGTAATTTTGCTAAGTGAAATAATAACTATAAGTTAGTAATATAGGTACGCAATGGTTTTCAATAAAACCGTGCAAACAGAAAAAATAAAAACTTTCTTTGAATCTGATGAAACTTGACCCAAGGTAGGTCTTACCCTTAATACTCTATGGTAATTTTTGTTAAGTGAAATAATAACTACAAGTTAGTACGATAGGTACGCAAAGTTTTTCAATAAAACCGTGCAAAATAGCTAAAATAAAAACTGTCTCAGAATCTGACGAAACTTGACCCAGAAGGTAGGTCTTACCCCTTAATACACCATGGTAAATTTGTTAAGTGAAATAATAACTACAAGTTAGTAAATTAGGTGCGCAAAGGTTTCTAAATAAAATCGTGCAAAACAGATAAAATAAAAACTGTCTCAGAATGTGACGAAATTTGACCCAAAAGTAGGTCTTAACCTTAATACTCCATGGTAAATTTGGTAAGTGCAATAATAACCACAAATTAGTAAATTAGGTGCGCACAGGTTTTTTAATAAAACCGTGCAAAATAAATAAAATAAAAATTATCTCAGAATCGGACGAAACTTGACCCAAAGGTACGTCTTAACCCTTAATACTCTATCGTAAATTTGCTGAGTGAAGTAATAACTACAAGTTAGTAAATTAGGCGCGAAAAGGTATTTCAATAAAATCGTCCAAAATAGATATATTAAGAACTGTCACAGAAGCTGACGAAACTTGACCCAAAGGTTTGTCTTACCCCTTAATACTCCATGGTAAATTTGCCAAGTGAAATAATAACTACGAATTAGTAAGATAGGTAGGAAAACATTCTTTAATAAAACCGTGCAAAATAGCTAAAGTAAAAACTATCTCAGAATCTGACAAAACTTGACCCAAATGTAGGTCTTACCCCTTAATACTCCATTGTAAATTTGATAAGTGAAATAATAACCACAATTTAGTAAATTAGGTGCGCGAACGTTTTTTAATAAACCGTGCAAAACAAATGAAATAAAAATTGCCTCAGAGTCTGAGGATACTTGACCCAAAGCTAGGTCCTAACCTTAATACTCCATGGTAAATTTGCTAGGTGATATAATAACTACAAGTTTGTAAGATAGGTAGGCAAACTTTCTTTAATAAAACCGCGCAAAACAGCTAAAACAAAAACTATCTCAGAATCTGAGGAAAGTTGACCCAAAGGTAGGTCTTACCCCAAAATATTCCATTGTAAATTTGCTAAGTGAAATAATAACTACAAGTTGGCAAGATAGGTACGCAAAGGTTCATTAATAAAATCGTGCTAGACGGATAAAATAAAAATCATCTCAGAATATGACGAAACTTGATCCAAAGGTAACTCTTAACCCTGAATACTCAATGGTACGCAAAGTTTTCTAATAAAACTATGCAAAACAATTAAAATAAAATTTGTCTAAGAATCTAAGAAAACTTGACCCAAAGGTAGGTCTTAATCCTTAATACTACAGGTAAATTTGCAGGGTGAATAATAACTACAAGTTAGTAAGAGAGTAGGCAATCTTTCTTTAAAAAAACCGCAAAACAGCTAAAAAAAACTGTCTCAGAATCTGACGGAATTTGACCCAAAGGTAGGTCATACCCCTTAATACTCCATTGTAGATTTGCTGAGCGAAATAATAACTATAAATTTGTAAGATAGGTATGCAAAGGTTTCTTAATAAAACCGTGCAAAACAGATAAAATAAAAACTGTCTCAGAATCTGACGAAACTTGACCCAGAGGTAGGTCTTAACCAATAGTGTGGTAAATTTGCTAAGTGAAATAATAACTACAAGTTAGTAAGATAGGTAAGCAAACTTTCTTTAATAAAACCGTGCAAAACTGAAATAAAAACTGTCTCCGAATCTGACGAAACTTGACCCAGAGGTAGGTCTTAACCCATAATAGTCGTGGTAAATTTGCTAAGTGAAATAATAACACAAGTTAGTAAGATAGGTAAGCAAACTTTTTAATAAAACCGTGCAAAAGCTGAAATAAAAACTGTCTCCGAATCTGACGAAACTTGACCAGAGGTAGGTCTTAACCTAATAGTCGGTAAATTTGCTAAGTGAAATAATATACAAGTTAGTAAATAGGTAAGCAAACTTTCTTTAATAAAACCGGCAAAATGCTAAAATAAAACTGTCTCCGAATCTGACGAAACTTGACCCAGAGGTAGGTCTTAACCAATAGTTGGTAAATTTGCTAAGTGAAATAATAACTACAAGTTAGTAAATAGGCAAACTTTCTTTAATAAAACCGTGCAAAATGCTGAAATAAAAACTGTCTCCGAATCTGACGAAACTTGACCCAGAGGTAGGTCTTAACATAATATGGTAAATTTGCTAAGTGAAATAATAACTACAAGTTAGTAATAATAGGTACGCAAAGGTCCTTTTAATAAAACCG
>JACGWL010000747.1:0-136167 GCA_034509725.1 Sesamum angolense
CTACTAGTCTAATCTCATCACTCGAAGTAAACGGGCCCTAAGATTAGCATGATCCTTCTTGTTGCTTGTTACATCCATCAACTTTTTGACGTTTACAACTTAAAACACGGAAAGTTAAGAGAAGAAAGATCTAAAAATTTCATTCACCTTAGTAATAAAAATTGGTATTTTTGAATGTAATGTTTCACCATTAACATAAAATGTAGACAAGCCAACTAGATCTCAATACAATTATGCATGTAAAAACAATCCATCATTACCTTTCTACATGTAGACATGGGCTCATCAGAATAGAATGGAGGATACCCCACTAGCATCTCATACATGATAGCCCCCAGAGACCACCTATGGCATCGCACGAAGCAGAGTCCCAATCAGACAAGTAAATCTTTCTTCAGATGAAAAGAAAAGTACCGAAAGAACACATACCAATCACATTCCATTCCATATCCTTTCTTCAACAAAACTTCTGGAGCAATATAATCAGGTGTACCAACAGTTGAATAGGCCTACAACACAAAAACATTGCAGAGAATTCAACAGAATTGCGCCCCAACCTTACATCTAACAACATCTCCTAGAAGAGGATGGAATCTCTTTATACTGGTACTTGCAGTGAACTAACTATTCTGCCTAGATCATCATCCGAGCTCGTTTCAAGTACTCGGATACCAGGGACGATAGGATTCACAGTATATCTACCATATTGCACTTGAATGTGCAATTCCAGCCTCCACTACACACATAGATGTTCCAATACAATGGCTAGCTCGCAATAAAACATGCTTTGGAACCAGAACTAATAATTAAACAGCAGATTGATTCCACTGGCCAATGAATATGCAAGGAAGATGAAGACAAATTAAAAGAGGAAACCTAAAACATGCTTTAGAACCAAAACTATTGAAAACAGCAGATTTATTCCACTGGACAATGAATATGGGAGGAAGATGAGGACAATTTAAAAGAGGAAACCTGAGCGTTTTATCCCTATATCATGAAGTTAACCAACTCCTCTACACACATCTTGATTTTGAAGGTTTCAGTTAAGGATGCAATGAAAATTACATATGGGTATGAGTTTGTGTACTGGTAGGAAACTTACCAGCACCCTCCTGTTCCGCTGCCAGTGTAGCAGTTGCTCCTGTTGAGTACGCTTTGGTGCTGCAGGGCGTCCATCTCTTTGAAGAGCCCCACTATAACTATTTCCTAATGAAAAATCCTTCTCTTGAATATTACTACAATCCAATGGTTTACATAATCCAAAATCAGACAACTTCATGTGCCCATTTCTATCAAGAAGCAAGTTATCAGGCTTGATATCCCTGAAAAGTTATAGATGAAACAAGAAAATCAGATTTAAGTCTAAACTACAATGACATGAAGATAGATCATTTCGATCAAAGAATCAGAAGACAACAAACCTATGAATATAATTGTGCTTGTGGATAGATTCGATTGCAAGAACAGTTTCCCCTACATAGAATCTGGCTTCATCTTCTGTTAATGTATCTTTTCGCATCAGTAAAGTCATCATATCTCCACCAGGAAGATATTCCATTATTAGATATAGATACTCTTCATCTTGGAAAGAACAATAAAGTTTGACAATGCAATTGCTGTCAACTTCCGCTAATAGATTCCTTTCTGCTTTTACATGCTCAACCTAGAAAAAGAATGAATAGAAGGAATAAGCAAAGTGGGCAACTCCAGCTAATTTTGAATAATAAATTTTTTTCTACCTGGCCCCTACGAAGCATTTCTGACTTCTTAAGCTTTTTCATGGCATAAACATGCCCAGTTGACTTCTCCCTACAAATCCTAACCTGCAGGAGGCAAGGATTTCTAGTTACCAAATGCAAATAAAGAAAAAGCTCAACTGGCAATAATGTGTATCACCACAAGTTAAAAAAAAAATAATGAACTATTATCCTACATGTTTCTTTCTTTAAAACAACAAGAAAATTAAATAAAAACTCAGCAAGAAAAATAAAACATTGCAACTAAGGACCATTTAATTCAATATATGACCAAGTTCATTTGTCTCAAACAGAGGATATTTTTTCCCTTTTCACAAAAGGAATGAAAGCATGTGGCCGAACCCTAAATATGAGGAATATTCTCCATCCTGCATTACGATTTAGTACCTAAGTTGAATTCATAAATTCTAATATTCAGTTCAAGTATTACTCTTTACATCCACCAATACAATTCTCTCATCCTTATATGAATAGGGGAGGCATAACTAAAAACTGGCTGTCCTTTCTCCATGATTTGCTTCAAGGAACGCTTGTTGTTCATTGATTAATCAACTGAATAGATCATGGAAAAGGTGGACACTGCTATAAAAGTACAGACAAAATACTTGTGTAGGGAGATAGAAAGAACCTCTCCAAATGCACCCTTTCCAATCATGGTTAACGGCAAAATCATCAGCACCCATTTTATGCCTCTGACGGCGCATATATTCTGTTTCCTTTTTCTCTAGGTACTTCAAAAGGTTGTTCTGTTCTTCCTCAGAGACCTGAGCATCAGCCAGTTTCTTCTCAAGCATATTACGCCTACAAGCAAACAGAAAGAATTACTACTTCAGCACACAAACACAGAGGAGTCAACATGCGTAATTTTATACCATACAAATAAAACAAAGAGTCAAAAATGACTTTATTTTCATATGCTACCTTGGGTTAAGTGACAAGCAGGGAGAAATAAGCCATAGGAAGAAGCAAAGCCTCAAGGACCCAGGTTAAGGGGAAAGAAAGAGGCAATAACTTTTACACACCATCTAGAAACTCCAGAATTTATTTTGTGTTATTCTATGTGACAACTTTACAGGGTAATTCATAGCTAAACTATATGTATTATTCTATACATTAATAATTTCACACTATGAAGCAAGGTCTCATCTGGTGCTGGAAATCTAGCTCAACGCTATATAGACAGTGCAAGTTGTTCTTTGTTCACTAGAGGAGTTTTTTAGCCACCAGACATAATTCTTTAACCTAGTTTCCCCAATTGCAAAGCCAACTTTGAGAAGTACTCCTTTCAAAGGCGTGGTTGCACCATTTCCGTTGCGAAGCTAATTATGACATGTTGCATGTTAAAGTTTATCTTTCATCTTTAACCAGCAAAAGCGAAAAACAGAATGAAAAGGCATACTTGGAAAAAAGAAGGTTGAAGATTCTGAGAGCCATCAAGGATTCAAGATGCTTGCATGATTACAATCTAACGCCTCTCCTTTGGGAATTTTCATTTTAGACATCCCAGACTATATATATCTAAATTCAAAACACATTATCAAAGGTGTAAAAGTTCATGTAACATAAAGCATGCTAGACGGCACAACAGCACATAAGGTCAATAGACAGCATTTTTGGAGCCAAGTTGAACTTTATTATGAATTTCATTTCAAGAACAGTCATTACTTGCAGAAACCACTTTAACAAATTATCTCCAAAGAAAAACCTTACTTCAAGAATACAAAAGAGGGACAGTTTAGAGAGAGAAGGAAAGAACCACTTCAGTAAATATACATATTGCCGAATCATACGACTTCATCATTTACACTGGCTAAAAATAGAAGAGAAATTGGGGAACAGAATATATATATATATATAATATTATATATATATATAGATAGATAGATAGATAGATATAATTATCTGGTGGTGAATTATAGCCCCATGTTGCTGTCATATTTTGCTTCTGATGATATACTTCAAACAGGAACCTCAATAAAGTCGGATAGAAAATAATTACCAGGCAATGCCAGCCAACAAAATGGATGAAAAAGTCAACAAATAAAATGGAGATTAAAGCACAGAGCTTATATCAAACAAAAACTTATCATAACAAAATGGAAAGAACTTCATACCGCTCCCTCCTTTCCTGTAAGCTCTTCATTTGTTCCTTGTAATGTTTTTCTATATACTCCTTGGCAGCAGCTACCTTCTGCTTAGTTGCATTTGAAGGTGTTTCCTCATTCAATGGTGTCTTTGAACCTTCTTTTCCACTAGGCCTAGGTTCATTCTTCGTCTTTGAAGTCTTAGGCTTCTCTTTTGATCGGAATTTCCAAACCATCGCTTAGCAGTTTCCATCTACCTCACACTTTTTCTTGTCAAAAATCAGGCTCTAACTTCTGAATGCTACAACTTTAGTGTATTAATAACTTTCTTTCTTGGAGATCAAGCTTCCAGTACATCACTTACAGTATCAAATCCTCAGACTATTTGAAAGAACCCAAATTAGCAATGCTGCATAAAGAAACAATAAAATGTAGTAATCAAGAAATGTCAACGATCTTCTTCCATACTCAAGAAATAGGTTGGTAAGAGTGTAGAATAATTTGAAAGCTTACGGAAACTGATTATGACTGATTTCTGACCATTTTCCCATTAACTGTCTGTGATCTCAAATTAAAGGTTTTATCAAAATTATTTCTTGATTAGCTAGAATTCATAACTAATCAAACTTCTAAACCTACCTCCACCAAAATACTCCACTAATGGGGGAAAAATCAAAATATTGAAAAGAAAATGGAATCACACATCCAACAACTTTCAAAGTCGAAACTGAAAAAGGACTTTCCAAACTCATCCATCGAATAGCGAAAGAAAAGGAGGAAATAGCATATCAACTAAGAAATCTACTCTGCACAAAGAAACCAAAAGCAATAAAACGACCAAATGCGACCACAATTCCTATACTCTGCATACCACCAAGAAAATGATCCTGTATCCCATAAAGTACTGTCTAGACATACAAAACAACAAATACTAAATGAAACAAATTCCTAGTCAAAATTCAGAACCAAGAAACCATTCAAGCAAAAATCACTAGCAGCACAAGCCACCCCTTCAGACCGATCCAAGAAAAACATTCCCCCCGAAATCCGAAATTCAAAAGTAACAATACAAGTGAAAAATTCACCTGTAAAAGGAATCAGAACATCACCAACTGTGTCAACTTTCCACCGGCCACTCCAATCCAGAAACAGTATATAACGAGTTAAAATCTCCTCTAACAGTATCTGACCACTGAATAAAGGCAAAAATAATAGTGAATTTCGGAACCCTAACTTTCTGCAGAGAGAGTAGTTAGCTGAAAAACAAGACTGTTGTGAGACCTTTATGCAATGGTGGCATCATTCGCCATTAAAAGTCCAGAGAGAGAGAAAGAGAGAGATTTTCTCTCTTTTCTTGGTAAATTACAATGGTCCCTTAACTTTGCAATAATTACAATGGTTAGTTATATTTAGCATTCCTTTCAAAATATAAAATTACACTTTCTCCTAATCAAAATTTAAAATTATACTTATACCCTTTAAAAAACTCTTCATTTATACCTAACCTATTTTCGTTAATTTTTCAATGAAAAATACTGACATTAAAAAAAATACATAAATTTTTAATTTTGTCTCTTATTTAATATTTTTCAAGTGTATTTTTGTGTTATAATGGATAAATATAATATATATATAAATAGAGGTTTAACATTATTTTATTTTTTTCAATATAAGTACAAAATTATTATGCGAGAATATTAAACAATGGGCAAAATTAAATTTTTATGTAATTTTTTTTTATAACGTTAGTATTTTTTATCCACACTCTAATGAAATAGGATTATGTGTAAACAGTAAATTTTTCAAAAAGGTGTAAGTACATATTGAAACTTTCTTAGGACAATGTGTAATTTTGTATTTTTAGAGGGAATCTAAGTGTAATTAATCTAATTATAAATATTTCGTCATTATTTAAAAAATCATATTTTACAAATATCTTTTTTATTTATTTATAAAATTAACGATTTTTTAACAAATATTCCGTATAATGAGCTGTCACAAGAAAATATTTATCAAACAATCGTTATATTCAGAAGTATTTTTCAAATTTATCAAATAATATGGGGGAAAATTATAATTACGGAAAATTTCAAGGAAACTCATTGTAATTAACCATTTCTTTTATTTTCTTTTTGTGTTTTGCTTTTTCCACAATCTTTTATACTACAATCTCCACAACCAACCCCCCCCCCCCCCCCCTCACCCCACCTGCAACTCCCTTGAAATTGTTTTTGAGCGGATGCGTTTTTCCCAATAAAAAGAGGAGATGAAACGCGTTTCTTTCAATAAACGATGGTTGGGGTTTCATTTAACCCCTTTTCTATTTTTAAAGTTTGACATAATAACACGTAAAATTTTTGTTACTTGAAAAATTATATTTAGTACTTTGAGATTTTTTTTCCGTCTAATAAATAAGTTTTTTTATTAGTCAAAATTTATCAAATTTGCTAATATTAAAAAAAAAAAAAGATTTATTTTTACCCTTGATTAACTTATTATTGATTTATTGCAGGTCAAATAAATCTTTTTAACAAAATTAGCCTGATATGACTTCACGAATTAATGCATGTGAAGATGTATATTTTCACAATTCTAATGGTAGTTTAGTCGAAAAAAATTGTTTGACCTGTCATGAGTTAGTAATAAGTCAATTGATGATAAATATAAATTTTTATTCAATTTTTATTAAGATCAGCCAATACAGTAAATTTTGATTGATGAGTTGACTTATTTGTTAGACACAAATATATCTCAAGAGTGTCAAATATAATTGTCTAAACTATAAGGGGTATATATATAATTATATCAAACTTTAGAGATGGCAGTGCGGTTGTCCCTTTTCTTTTGCTTTTCTCTCCAAAGGCCAATCACACATTATTTTAGTTTGGTTATGGTTATAATATTAAGTTTAAATTTTATTTAATATTTATTTAATTTAGTTTGAATACATTTTAATACTAAATAAAATTTAAACTCAAGCATCATATTATTTAGTTTATTATATTTGATAAATTAACGAACTCTCATGAGGTTTGTCATAATTATAAATATTTTCTCTTTGTAAAAAATTAAGAAACCTTCCTGAAATCAATGGCCCATTTAACAAATACCTCTCACGAGAGGATAATTGTTATACAACCATTAATTCTTTTAGGTATTTATAATTTTTTAAAACAACGAGAAGGTATTGATAATTATGATAAATTTCAGCAAGAGCCCATTGTAATTTACTTTATTATATTATATACAGCTCAATAAAAATTCAGTTTTTATACAAAAATAATATTATAATAACAAAAAAATGAAAAATTTGTGTAATTATTTGTACTCCTTAATAATTATAGAGGGAGAGTTTGGTGCATTTGGTATTTTTTTTTTCAACTCTCATATTCCGGCTATTTGCAATTAAAAATAATAAATTTAATTATTTATATTCTTTTCTTTTCTTTTATTCCTTTTTTTTTCATAGTTGTTTTCTTTTAAAATTATTGTTTTGTATCTTAAAATATTATCTTTTTTCTTTTTATTTTTCTCTCTAGCATATTTAAAAAGTTCGGTTTATTGTACTTTATTTATAATTTTTAAATATTTTTACACACGTTTGCTACACTATGTACCTCTAGTTATGTGAAAATAAAAAGATTAATTGCAATAGACCTCCACATAAGTACAATAATAAGCGAAAAGCCCCCTAAAAAATAAAACCATACAACCCCTGGAATTTAAAAACAAATTAGTCATCATGTCACGGAGTTTCTATGTATATATAATAAATAATTCTTTATATATTAAAATATGTTAATAAAATAAAAATATATAAATAAAAAATCACATTAAAGGAACAAAGGAACAAAAGAAAATAAACTTTAGATATTATCGACACACACAAAAAAAAATAGTGTAGTATTAAAATGACGTGGAGTCACTTTTATTTAAAAAAATATCATTTAAATATTAGTGTGACAGGGTCACTAAACCGTCGTCTGTATTCACTAAACAGGCTCTTTTATTTTTTATATTTACTAGTCATTATGGTACGTCGTTCCTACGTGCATCTTCATGCTTTAAAATATATTATAAGTAAGAAAAATTTATAATTAAATTATATTAATAAAAAGAAAAAAATAATGATTTATCAATTAATATAAATTTTGAAAAGTTGAATAAGTTAGTTATTTCCTTATGAAGGGCATTTTTTATTTCACAAAAATTGGCACGGTGATGTCATTAACCGCCGTTTATTAGTGTGGAATGACTTTCTTTTTATATTAGTATAGATATAGATAAAAATTCGAACTCTTGATATGATAGACAAAGAAAAATAAAATAGTGCTTAATTTTTTTATTTTTTTAATTTTTATGAAGTAGTTTTATATTTATCAATACTTTTTTCAGAGGGGTAAAATGCATTTAATCCGACACAAGATATTAATAATTGGCAGGGCTCAAATTTTGAGTAAATAAAATTTGATTTTCACCTTGAAAAATGAATTGAATTATACCCTTCCACCTATAAAATATTGGATATTGTAATTATGCAATATTAATAATTATAAACCATAATAATAAATAAAGTTAATTAATGTGAATAATAATTTGCAATTCTTTTTTTGTTACTTTAACCACGGTAAATATATAAATTCATCAAATTTGTTTATATGCTGCAAAGTATACAAGAAAATAAAGTCGCACCTCTATTTACACTTACAATTTTTTTTACTACTAAGCAATTTATCATATAAATTCTATATAAAAAATTATTTTGCGTTAAAGTAAAAATTCTACACATTTTCAGAAAGATCGTCTAGGGGTGTAATGTAATTTATTCTATGTGATATTGTAAATGAGCAAATCATCCCCTTTTAAAATTATATTATATATTTAATTTTCTATAATTTTATATAAAATAATTTTTAGTTTTTTTATTAATAAATATAATGATTGTATATTTATATAAAAACTAATATTATATTCTTAAAAATCACGCATAATTGCAAGAGGAGGGTGTACAGTACACCACCCCTTCTAAGAGGATAAATTATTTCATTTAAAAAAATAGATTTTTTTTTTTTTTTTTTGTGATTTTTTCGTACGAAGTATTTTGCACATACCCCATATCACTAGAAATTGTTTGCAATTTTTTCCATTTTCAAGATAACTATGATTAGGTGTGCAATGAATATTTGAAGACACAACAAAGAGTAGTCCACTATATATATATATATATATATATATATATATATATATATATTATATATATATATTTATATTTATATATTATATATCCCTACACCTTCAGTTACTTGATTAAAAAAATAATGATTGATACTATCTACTATGACCAAGCAAAATCGATGCAAAAATCTATATTTTGACCACGATTAATTGATATTTGTTATGGTTTTACCTATACTAAAATTGTTATCATAGCTTTTTAGCAATTAACTATTGTACTGATCTTGCTTGTAGAAACGATCTTACTTGCAGAAACAACTTCTAATAATTATTAAGCAATGGTTACTAGTGTTTGGCATAATTTTTTACTTTTTATCAAGAATACTAGAACTTTTTATCAAGAATACTAGAATGCTTTGAATTTGATTTTATAAAAATAAAGTGAATAGGAGCGTATATCTACATAAGTTAACTGGAAAGACGCCATTGAATAGACATATTCAACTAAAAAAAAGTATTTGTAAAATGTTATTGCTTTTGATCCGCATAAACATCATTATACCCAAATGACATACCATTGCACAGAAGGCACATCAGTTCAACCGAAAGACTCATCTTTTATATGATTGACACATATTCGATTGATTAGACACAGTTGATGATGACTGGGCACCATCCACCATCATCTACTTATCACCAGCTTCTCATATATTTTGCACGATAACCAATCACTTACTATAATTTAATCTGATCAAAATAAATTAATTAACTGAACGTATTTTTTAAATTTATCATTCACCATTTTCAATATCGAGCCCTATTATGAAGGGCTTTGTCATTTTCTTACTAGGATATCATCTAGAAATGGGCAATATTTTCCCCACAAATCAAGCTAGGCCTTCACTAGTTTTATGGTGATTAGCAATTAAATCATGTGGTTATGCAAAGTTGCTTAACATGATTGATTCATGATTAGCATTTAATTATCCTTAATGATATGTTGATATTTGGATTTATTGCCCATAATTGTCATTGTCTTTTTTCAGTGTACAATTCTTTTATTCAAAGAAATGAAAGTCAAGATTTACATAAATTATAACATTGATGATCATGATGTGATATCACTACAATAAAATATATATCTATAATATATTAGTGATAAGTATTTAAGTGATAATTTGAAGTTGCCATTAATGATATATCTTAAGTAATGATAATATTTTTGGATAATTACATTTAAACCTCCTAATTTTTTATCTATTTATATAAATTATTCATATTTTTTACATAATTACAACAATCATACTAACAACAAAATGAGGGTAATATGTGCAATGATGTTAACTATTATAAGGGTGTATGTGTAAATTTTAAAAAAGTAAAGGTGGTTTGTGTAAATAATGTAGACGAATCTGTTGGGTATATGTATAATAATTTTTAAAAAGTATTAAAAATTTTATAAATAATCATAGATCAAATAGTGTAGAAGTAATAATCCTTTTTAATATTGTCACCACATAATTATTAATGAGAAGAATTGCGAATCAAGTGGTCACTATAAAAAATTAGTGATGCATTTACAGCAACAACATAAATAAAATGACAAGTTTATACGTGATCATATGCACGTGTTACTAATTATTTATAATAATACTATATGCATAATTTTTTTTACTAATTATTTCAAATGTCAATATTTACTTAAATTTTGTAAGTACTAAACTTATAACAATTATTATTATAAAAAAAGATAAACTTGTCATTTAACATATATAATTAGTGAAAAATACGGTTACTTAAATTTTTTTTTGTACCCAATATTTTTTATAGTATATGCCAAACTAAAAAAAGATAATTTATTAATCAGTATATAATAAGTCAATTTGGGATAAATGTGGATTTTTATTCATTTTTTTTTGTTAATATAAGTCAATTCATTGAATTTGGATTAAACAAAAAATCTATTTATTAGATTAAAACAGACGTCATGGATATTAAATAAAATTAAATACAGAGAGTTTATGTATTTATATCAAATTTTAGAGGGAAACAGCAAAATTATCCTAAAATTAAAATGGGTGTAAATTTTCTAGGATTTAATATGATTTACCTTTATGTGATATTGTAAATGACCGACTTAGCCTCTATAAAAAAATAATAGCAATTTATCCTCCTGTATTTTTTAAAAAAAAGTAATTTACCTGGCTGTCTAAGGAGGTAAGTTACTTTCATTTTGAAAAATACAGGAGAGTAAATTGTTGTATTTTTTAAAATACAGAAAAATAATTTTTTTTTTTTTAACCTTATAAAAAAATAATTCATTCATTTATAATATCATAAGGGTTGTTCGCATTTTTCCAAAATTTCTATTACTCAAGAAATAAAAAATAAAATAAGAGAAATAAAGAAGAAAGGAAAATCTCATATGTAGGTCGGCTGTTTGTCCCCAAAGAAGGAAAGCAGACAGCAGCCACAGCACGGCTAAGGGATAGGTAGCCCATGATGTCCGACTCACAAATCGCAACATGACACGTGTTGCGATGACAACCCTCGGTTAATGACTGGTCCTGATTGGTTGCGCTCTTTCCCGTATATCTACGTGTCTGAACCTGTCTTATTCGGGTTAACATTATTGGATTTGAGGACCGGGTTTCTATTCAAAAACATTTAATTGGGTTTGAAACCGGTCCTTGATTTTGTCTAAATTTCACTTTGAACCGGTTCTGATTATGTTATAAATATATTTAATTTATGTAAAAAATTAATATTTATTTAATATATACATATCAAAATATATTAGATTTTTTAATAATAATCTTAAATTTTTTATAAATATATATATCGATTAATTTATATAAAAATTAGAGTTTAGAATTTTTGAATTAAATTCATTGGGTGTGGACCCGGGTATAGGTGGGAGGGGGTGGAGGCGTGGATTTTTGGTCCAACTATAAGCGGGTTCGTCGGATCGGATCATGAATAGAGGTAGATATTTTATCTTGCTAAAATTAAGTGGGGAGGGTACAAGATTCAAAACAAATCCCGTTCAGTCGTAAATATTTTTTCACGGGTTAAATGCAATTTACCCCCTGTGTTATGGAAAATGAGCAATTTACCCCTGTGAAAAAAAAATTAGCAATTTACCCCCCTATATTATTAAAAATAGAGCAAAATACCCCTCACGCGTTTTCGTATGTTACACGCGCTTTTTTCAAATTTTTTTATATTTTTTTAATTTAAAATTTAAATAATATTTAAATCATCATGTAATAACCGTTGGATTTTGATTAATCTAAGGTCCACATTTAACTAATAAATCAACGGTGTAGATTTTATCAATTTTAAATCAACGGTTAAAATTTAAGTGACTAAAAATAAAAATAAAATATTATATATAATTAATTCTGAATATATATATATATATATATACATTTATACTTTTATAATAAACCTGTATATATGTATTTATATATATAGTCTATATATAATATATACAGAGAGAGAGAGAGAGAGGGGAGGCAGAGAGATGCCGGCCGGAGGGGGAGGGAGGAGGAGGAGGCGAACTAGGCAGAGGCGGGAGGAGGAGGAGGAGGCGAAGGAGGAGGCGAAGGGGAGGGAAGGAGGAGGACGCGAAGGGGAGGGGAGGGAGAAGGAGGAGGACGCGAAGAGGAGGACACCGGGGGGGGGGGGGGGGGGGGGGGCGGATCTGGGTGTGGGAGTGGGAGAAGGTCGCGGCCATGGGACGGAGGAGGCGGCGGCAGCGCGAGGACGAGGGAAGAGGGTCACGAGCGCGATGGGGAGGAGGAAGGGAGTGGCGGCGGGGCAGCGGCAGAGGCAGCGCGAGCGAACGGAGCTGGGTTCGGCGGCGGAGGCAGGCTCCGGCGACGGTGGCGGCGCGGTTCGTCGATTGGAGGAAGAAGAAAAGAACTATTTATATAAATATATATATATATATAATATTAATATATTAAATATATTAAATTAAATATATACAAATAAATTAATATTTTATTAGTTAAAAAATATACCCAGATGCAAAGAGGGCGCGTGTAATGCACCGCTGGCCCGAGGTAGGTATTTTGCTCTATTTCTAATAACATAAGGGGGTAAATTGCTCATTCCCCATAACACAGGGGGGTAAATTGCATTTTTCCCATTTTTTCACATCAATAAATATAATTCCAATTTTGATGAGCATTTATTTTTAGGGCTTAATGCTTTTCAATTTTTATCTCTATGTGATATATTAATTGAGTAAATTACCTCTTATGAAAACAAAAATAAAAATTTATCTCCGGTGTTTTTTAAAATAAGAGATTGACCTCCCTAATTAAGGAGGTAAATTGCTCATTTTAAATAGCACAAGGGGATAAATTATTATATTTTAAAAAATACAGAGAGGCAGCTTGCTATTTTTTTTTTCTATATGAGGATAATTTGCTCATTTATATATCACAATAAAATTGCTTGCATTTTTCTTTTATTTTTATCTTTCTTTTATATTATTTTTTTGAAATGCATATAATTAAAAGTCATCTCTACTGGAAAAAAAATGTTTTTATTTAACATTTATAGAGTAAATTACAACGACCTCCTTTGAGACTTGGCATAATTATGAATACCCGTTGTTGTTTGAAAAATTACCAATTCCCCCCTGATTTTAACGGTCATCTAACAGTTAGTATAATCCATTAAGTTTTCCATCCACTTTGTGGTAAACTGACCAAAATACCCTTATGAATTAAAATTTATATTTATTTATTTTATGGGCTAAGTGGATAATTTTTTTATAATTTCTAATATTTTTTTATCCATCCCGTTTAATTTTTTTATAAGTTTTTATTTTAAAAAAATTACAGTAATGGAAAAGTTGACAATTTCATACCTCCATCCAAGGATTACATAATTTCATCAAATATCGAGGGGTATTTATAATTTTTGAAATAACAAGAGGGTATTTGTAAGAGTAAAATACACTTTGCCTCCCTAAATTATTCGTCATGTAACAATTACCTCCCTAAACTAACAAATGTAACACTTACCCCTATAATTAAGTTTTTAGACAATATTGTCCTTATATTATATATGATAGTTCAAAAGAATATTTTTTTTAGTAATTTGCATTTTAAGTTTATTTAAAATTTTTCTTAATTAGAAAAAATATCTTTTATTTATAATAAAATAAAAATAATTAGTGAGTTAAATAATTTGAATTTTATTTTTTTACATACTCAAAATTAACTAATAAATGAGTACAATAAATATACAAAAAAAAAATCATGAAGAGATTTTATTAATTTGGTAAAAAAAATTAAGTTATTAACTATCTATTCTTTTAGATAAAAATAAATAATCATATATCAAATTTTTAATATATTTTCTTTTAAAAAATATAATAAAATATATTTATTTAATTTTTTCTAAAAATATTTAATTTTTGGTTAAGCATATATATATATATATTATATTATATATATATATATATATCAATTTCTTTTAAGAAGCATATGAGTTGTTGGTTATGTTGTATTTATTGTCTATCTAATATATATATTTATTAATTTATACTTCACTTTTAATTTAAAGTCTTCACTTATTAAAAAATAATTTGGTGATGGTTTAATGTGCAAAATAATAAAATATATGAAAATAATATAACTATCCAAGACATGAGGGGCATTTTTATCCAATCAAAAGAGTAAGTAAGTTTAGGGGGATAAATGTTACATGATAAATAATTTAAGGGGTAAAGTATATTTTATCCTATCCATAATTTTACCAAACCTTATAGAAAATTATAGTAATTTACCCGACATTTTATGTTGAATTATGCACACTCGTTGAATATGCTTCGAATCCTGATTCATTAAATAAAAGAATAAGTAATTATGGAAAATGAAAATCCTCATTCTCTCTCTCTCTCTCTCTCACTAACTTTAATATTAGACATAATTTAAAAATATATATTTATACAAAAGTTGAATTTAAATTTCCCTCAACACATGAAAAAATAATTATTAAAAGTTGCAAATATGGATGATTAAATATTGAAATAGTTACACTACTATTTTCTGAGATTTGATATAATTACATATAATACTTATATAGTTTGAAAAATACATTTGAGCACACATGATGTTTACTTCTATCTAACAAATAAGTCCATTTGTTAGTTAAAATTCACCAAACTTGCTTTTATTAACAAAAAAATTGAAAAAAAATTATATATTTACCCTCAATTGACTTATTACTAATTTATTATAGGTCAAATAAAATTTTTTATGATCAAATTACCCTCGTACATCTTCAACGTGTTTATGCATGTGAGGGGGTATATCTTCACCGTTATAAGTGTAGTTTAGTAAAAAATAAATAAAATTATTTGGCCTACTACAAGTCAATCGATGGTAAATATCAATGTTCATTCATTTTTTTTTTGTAATATTAGCAAATTCAGTGAATTTTGAATAACGAATGAACTTATCTGTCAGATAGAAGTAAACCTCAGGGTGTTAGATGTAATTTTCCAAATAAGATAAATTCTACATAACAAATGAACTTATCTGTCAGATAGAAGCAACCTCAGGGTGTTAGATGTAATTTTCCAAATAAGATAAATTCTACATAACGAATGAACTTATTTGTCAGATAGAAGCAAACCTCATGGGTGTAGATGTAATTTTCCAAATAAAATAAAATCTATATAATTACACTAAATTTCAGGGAAGAAAAGTGTAATTATCCTTAAATATTTGGTTCCAAAATTGTCCTACAACAAAGGCAACTTGAAGAGGAAGGGTGTTGCCCCAAAAATAAGGGCATAATGGGGACCATCAATTACCCTTTTTGTGTACAAACAAATAATAATAAAAATAAAAAGGCACTCAAGGTGGTTAGCTTTTTCAAATCATTCACTAGATTACACTATATATAGATAGATATATATATATATATATATATATATATTCTATTTATAACTTTTTTATTCTTAAGTAATTAAATAAATTCGATATCAAGATATATAGTTTGAAAAGTAATAAACGTGTTAAGTGAATAAATCTGATACTTGGGGACTATGTGTTCATAGTAATGACCAAGTTGTACGGTCCAACATAATCTGTTGACGCGCCAATGAAGCCTAACTCAGTTGGTGAAGTTGAGACCCCCATGATCTTAAAGGTCATGGGTTCGAACCCCACCAGGTGCGTGGGATGTTGTCTGCTGTATAGGAGGAGTTGGTCTACTGTAATAGTAGGTGTTGTTGATCAGGTTATTCGGATTATTAATGTCACGGGTTCGATCCGAAAAAAATGCACGAATTCTTATAGTATTTGGTCATTTCCACCGTGCCCGACAAAGTTTTTGGTCATTTAACAGAGTCTGAGCGTGGTCCCCACATCACTGCCATTTTTATTTTGTTGTTCAGTCATTTAAAGTTAATTTTATATATCGACCTTATCAAATATCACGAAACCAAATAGATTTTCAGCTATTACAAAGAATAAAACAATATTATGCATGGTTGTACTTTAAATTTTAGTGATTGATAATGAAAAAAGAATTTAAATAAAGCATATATCAATTGATATTATTAAAGTAAGTATATTATTAAAAATAAAAATAAAAATAAAAGTGGATAAAATATTGGCAATTTAAAAGAATTGTGTAGGGAGCAGATGGCATAGCATGTTAGCAATGGTAAGGACAGCTTCCCTCTTCACTTACACCATATGATCCCAGTTGCATTGCATGTGCACCAATTTTTCAAACCCCTTTTTTTATTTAAAAAAAATAATAAATACTTTTATTTTGTATAAGTAGTCACCACGTGGTTTCATAAATAAATAAAGAGTAAATTTGGATTTTTAATAAAATTAAAAAATAAAAATATAAAAATAATAGAAATATTATTATGAGGTATAATAATAAGATGAAAAATATACTGATTGATACTTACGCAAATTTTTTTGGTATATTTATTGGAAAAAATATATGAAAAACATCAATCGAGTATTAAAATAATATTAATAATAAAACTGCAGTGCCAATTGAGACATTTGTAAATTATTTGAATATAACAGATTTTCGGGTACTAAAATAAATTTTACTCAATAAATAAATATACATACAAAGAGACATATAAACCTTGGAAATGATTAGACGAGGTATTATTACAACCAACCTTAGTCCACGATAATCGACATCAAAGATTATTGCGGGCCATTTTTTTTAGATATATAAATCTCAATCGTCAACAATTAATATATTATTAATTAATTTTAAATATTTTTAATTAATTAATAACTATAATAAAAATAGATGATTATTGTGAAAGTTGAACCACATTTATATATTAGTGAAATTTGAATTCACGATCTTATTCTTATAGTCATAGGTTCACAATTTGTTAATTAAATTAGGTCTCGTTAACCTAGCTAAGATGATTTTTGCAATAATTTCTACTTTTATGATGAGAATAAATTGTAAAAATAAAATAAAATAATTTAAGCAGTATTAAAAATGGGTAGTGCTTGAAAATAATAATGAAAAGTGAATTTTTTTTTAAGTTACTTAATATTTAAATTTTATCGAAAAATTGCAGAATTTTGATACAGGGTTATTTATAATTTTTGACATAATCAACTTAATTTAAGTAATTAAAAGTTAGAAGTTGTCAACCTGACACACTATTTTCTATTTATTTTCATGAATAAGTTGATAAGTACTTATTTTAAAGATATAATTATATTCTCCTCCCCTGAATTATGATGTAATTATATGTGAACCCCTGTGGTTTGAAGTTATATATAGTACCCATAATATTTACGTTCGTTTAATAAATATGTCATTTCGTGTTTAAATTCACTGAATGTATTGATATTAACAAAAAAATTGAATAAGATTGATATTCACCTTAAATTGACTTATTACAAACTTATTGCAGGTCAAAATAATTTTTTTCTAATTGTACTATCCTTATAATGGGGAAAATATACCTTCACATATGCATTATCATGTGAAGATGTATAAGGATAATTTGGTCATAAAATAATTTATTGGACCTGCAATAAATCAATAATAAATCAATGAGGGGCTCATACAAATTTTTATCCATTTATTAGTTTTTGTTAATATAAGCAAATTCGATAAATTTTGACTAACAGAAAACTTACTTATCAAACGAAAATAAATTTCGAAAGTATTATATATAATTTTTCGAATCATAAAAAATTACGTGTAACTACACTAAATTTAAGAGTAAAATAAAGAATGAGTGTAATTTGATAATTGGTTTAGCATGTGGGGAGGCGCACATAGAACCATCAATCAATCATAGTACTCATGTGGGAACTTGGATTCTGAGAATGTTCTTAAACTGAATGATGTTAGAGGCCAGCAAAATCAAACAATGATACCTGTGATGGACCCAAAAATCTGTGTCTGGTTTCATGTTACCAAATAATTCAAAATAATTATGTCGGAATAATTAATGTGGAAATAAAAACTTTTTCAATGTGTATTTTTTGCATGAAAATGATAATATAATTAGATAATTAGAAAATATGATTGGTAATTATCTTATAGATTTATAAAGGGATTGAAAAACCCTAAATCAGCTCGTATCAGAGGAATCATGATGAATTCTCTGAGACAACATAAACACAATTTGTCCATCCACATTCAATCACAACTAACAAAGTGGCGGAACTCTGAGATGTTAATGAAGGTATGCTTTTAGTCTTTTGGGGGACGGTCTGATGGTTTCGGTTCGAGATTTTCAAATCGCACGAACGATGTTGAATGTTCTAATTTATTTTCTTAGTAATTTCTTCTCCTTATATATTTTTAATGCATATGCAGGTAACTGGGAAAATCACTTAAATCAGTAATTGTCATCAGAATCTCCAACTTTGTGTATATCTATCCCGAGGATTTATTTAGAGGGTATTTAGCTAAAGTTATTTAAAAGATTTTATATCGTTCATACATCTTAGGCCTATGAGATTTGCTTTCTTTTAACAAATAAGTCCATCACAAGTTAAAATTTCACTAAATTTGCTGATATTAACGAAAAAGTCTTGAAAATTGGTATTTGCATTTGATTGACTTAAAATTGACTTATTGTAGATTAAACATTTTTTTCGGACTAAACTATTCTTATAACGGTGAAGATATATCTTTCTCACATGCATTAATTTGTGAAGACGTATTAGGGTAATTTGATTATAAAAAGATTTATCTGGCCTCCTATAAATAAGAAATAAGTCAATCAGGATAAATATAGATTTTTTTCGATTTTTTGTCAATATTAGCAAATTCGGTGAATTTTGACTAGTAGATGAATTTATTTGTTAGACGGAAGTATGCCTCAGACATGCTAGATGTAATTTCCCAATCATAAGGGGTTTACGTGTAATTACACCAAATTTTAAGGGAGGGGAGTGTAATTTCCCTTAATATAAAATAGATAAAAAAAAAAATAAAATCAACTACGCCTTGAAATTCTCCTTGTTATTCACTGAAGATCTTCTTCGACTACACTCGAGAAGCAGTTTTATACAATTAAAGCCATGCTTCAACAATATCAAACTCAACTCAGACAAACACTCTGCACAACAGTTTCTCTCTTAGCACAATGGCCAGATCTCTATACCTCTTCAGGATTGATCTGCCTTCGCCCTCTTCAGTTTCTCCAGACATAGGAAATGAAAAAAGAGGAGGGAATATTGGAGAGGAAAGAGGAGAAAACATAGACAAGTTGGTAATTTTCCCAAAAATATCTGGATAAGATCGTAAATTCACCATGGACTGACTAATTATTAAACCCACCACCCTTGGTGGGTTTATTAATTGAGGCCAAATAGTGAATAATGCTGGGCTTGTGTCACAAGCTCGACACCCCGTCTCCCCAACACTCCAAGTAAATAAAGGACAAGCTTGTGTTGAGTTAGGCTATTAATTTTAGGATAAATTACAATGATATCCCCTAAAGATTGACATTGATGTGCATAAAAATAGGCTAGTCAAAAGAGATCAAGCGATCCAAAAAGAAAAAAGAAATGAGAGGCCCGTAACATCCTAAGAGGCCCAAGAGGACATGTCATCCCCCTACTCGTATCATGATCAAACCTTAACAAAATGTTCGGCCCAAAAGGCCAGCGCATGTGGCAGCCCACTATCCTATATGGCATTTCGTCAGCCCATTGTCAGCAAACACGTTGGACCACGTCAGCTCTATGGAGGACTCCCATTGGCGGCTGGGATTCACTGGAGACGAGGAGTCCCCCAAGACTAGAGAAAGACTCCAAATTTTAATAGACTCTAATAGCTCCCCCGAATTTAGGGGACAGGGCATCCCCCACCTCAGAACAACATAACTAACCAAAGATGAAGGCAAATCAGGTCTTATCCTAACAACTCCTATTCACTCTTATCGAGAATAGAGGGAACGTGTAGACTCCAGTCAGGAGGGGAAGGGCCATCCCCCTCCCCTATAAATACAAGTTCATTCTACCTTACGGGGACACCTGCAAGACCTTGACCTCACCTTTAAGAGACCTCCTTGACCAATTCTTGACTCTTTTTCTCACGCTCTAGACATCTTCCTCACGTCTTTCATACATTTTTTATTCTCTAAACACTCTACAATCACGTTATCACGTGTTCATACACTTCTACACCTATATTACTCACCATATCTCAATTTTATCACATTTATATACTTTTCTATGTTCATATTCTCGAAGATCCAATACTAACTTGGACGTCTAAGTGCTAACGCTTTTTTGCAGGTCCCCCCTTCAGGATTTGCATTTGCTTCGGCCTAAGCCTTATAAGACAATCCATACCCTTTGGACCTGTGTGTTTTTTGAACGCATCAAACATAATTATGAATATCTCTTTGTTATTTGAAAAATTACAAATACTGCCTTGATGTTTGATGAAATTATGTAATCCTTGTATGGATGTATAAAATTATCAACTTCGCCCTTCCAGTATTTATTTAAAAAAAATAAAAACTTATAAAAAAATCAAATGGGGTGGATGAAATTTTTTAAAAAATTTTAAAAAACTATCCATTCAGTCCAGAAAATTTTAAAAATAATAAAATTATAATTTTTAATCTATTAGGGTATTTTAATCAGTTCACCACAAAAAATGAATAAAAACCTAATAGATTGAGTTAATTGTTAAACGACCGTTAAAATCAGGAGAGTATTGATATTTTTCGAATAAGGAGGGAGTATTCTCAATTTCAAATCTTTGGGGAGTACGTTGTAATTTGCCCTTAATTCTAACCCTCCAAGTAAACACTCCCCTCAGACGAAAAGATCAGAAAACCTTTCCATTTACACAACAAGACGCAAAAGCGTTAAATGTGGCTTGCAGGTGGAATATGTTAAAGAAATGAAAATAAAAAAATAATAATTCAAAATTTGAAAATTAGCTTTTCTCGGGCCACTACTGCTTTATTGTCACCTTGGTTGACAACCATATTCAACAAATTCAATCAAGTGTATGAAAAACATCAAAATAATCAAATTCTATAAATAGAGACATTTGGGAGAGGAAGACACAACTCATCTTCATTTTCATCTCAAGGTGATGAGAGATGGAGAGTCTCCTTCATCACTGTATATTTCTTGTAAAATTTTCTTCATTTCTTCTTTTGTAAGAGCCTTGGTTATTCTTGCTAACAAATTATGTTTCTCGAGTTTGTGATATACATATATATATATCACAAGATAACTTATCGTGGGATTACTAATTCCATCATTCATAATCCCATCAATCTAAACAAGGGCTTACCATATATTTTGAAACTTGTAACATATTATCTTACTACAAAATAACCAAACTATATATATAATTTACTCTTTTGTCTATTTTATAGCTAAACTATATATATATATATTTTAAAAAGAAATAATGTAATAAATATGTATACATATAGGATAAGCAATTTTGACCAAGCATTTGTTGTAACTTGTAAGGAGCTAAATGATACATTTAACTTGTTTAGGGGTCTAATTGTGACATAAGGTATAATTCGAGGGTGCAAAGTGCAATTAGCCATAAGAATGATAAGACATTTTGGAGAGGCAGATCTATGATTCCCACATGAATTTTATAATATCAAACAGTTATGAGTGGCCTATAATTAAAAATAGTCTATAACTTAAAAAAAGAAGTAAAAGAGGAAACAAAGACATGAGAGGGAAAAAAAGAAGAAGATAAAACATCACTCTGCTGTCTACAAAATGATGACATTCCCCCCCTCTACTCTTGGGATATTCTTCTTAGACCCCAAGAAAAGGTTGAAATAAATCAAAATAGGGGTACATAAGTAAATCAACCAGTGGAGTTCTACTCAGTAGTCTACTCTGTACCTCTGAAGCTTTCACTCGTCAGCCAGAGCTTCTTTTGAATGATGAGCACCACTTCATCTCCATCCTGGCCGGTTTCCGAATTGGAATCAGCCGTTGCGACTGCTTCCCAGTGCAATGCCGCTAAATACTTCTTTACAAAGTCGATCACCGGTTGTCGATCCCTGATGATAGCAAAACCTGTAGGCCTGAGGATACGGTCCATTTCGAGAAGCAGATCCTCACCGCTGCAGCCTTTCTTTTCAATGTCGGAAAACACGGTCCATGCATGGAGCAAATCATAGGTTCTGGGGTATGTCGAGAAGGATTCACACCTGTATTTAATTAGATGTCAGAACACATTAAGTTACTAAGTCATTGAGCAAACAATAGTTCATGGACTAAATCTTGGGATCTTTCAGAAGGAGCTAACAATCACCCGAGAGATTAAGAACATATTCAATAGCAACTAAGCCAAAATGGCGAAACCAATACAGAATTTGGCCGTTGCAGTAATTATTGGCATACCAGTTATGAACTGTGCCGATCAAGCCTCTGTCATAGACGATCTTTAGTGTTTTGGGTCCGTCTTCAGGTACAACATTCATCACCCAAACGTCCTTATCCTTCAAGGCAGCAGCAAATGATCCCAAATTTGCCTTCATATCCATGACATTTCTTAGAGTGTCGGATGACATCTTTGGGCTTAACAGACTCCAGTATTGGTCAACTCTCCGTCTCCAAAGTTCCTATTTGAAACAGTTGGTACAAGGTTAACATTTAACTTTTTGTCCATTTTGTCGGCATACGCAAAGGATAAGCAAGCAGGGATTTAAAGGAGCAGCGGGAAAAAGAAAAAAGAAAATGAAGAGTACACTCCCAATTACCAGATCTTTTTCGAACATCTCACTCGAATAGCCAAAATCAGCAAGACGTGGGGGAGGAGTAGTTAATCGGGCAGGCCATGGAGCCAATCCACTACCTTTCGTTTTGTGATCATCTGATGATGAGAACAAAAATATTAGAGAATGAAATTGAAGTCATACCTGAAGAACTTTTGACAGGCAACACGAGTCTGGAAAAGTATTAGATGACCTACATTCTAAACTATCAGCTCATGAAATGCAATGCATGGTGGACTAATCGTATTCTTTTCTTTCTCAACTGGGAACATGAATAACATTAGCAAAATACCAGATTTTACCAACCTACAGAAACTGCTGACTATAAAGATAACTCTTACAGGCCACTGAAAGCAAATTAGGAGTTATTCGACTTCATCTCCAATTCATTTTGAACCCATCCATCAAGGGTTAAACATGCAAGAGGAGATCTGCTCAACCCTTTCCTCCCAAAATTCCAAGCTCTAAGACACCCAATTTAATATGGAGAGAACAGAATCTGAATCATTCATCTTACCATTTAGAAGCAACAAAAAATAAACCATCTATTTACATTCCAGAATTTTCTAACCCATATGTTTACATTCCAGAACTGTCCTTAGCTAGGATTTATATCCAAGAAATGAACTTGTAATATATAAAGTATTGAGATGCTTACGGTCAGAATAAGGTGTAATGCATGCCTCAATTTGTACACCCCACACTGCATCAGGATCATCATCAGAGCGACAAAGTGGTGGCTGAATCCCAGGTTCTCTTTCCAAATAACAGTCATTTGTTAAAGGCTTTTGCCAAATGACAGTTTGGTTTCTTTTCGAAGCAATTCTCCAGCACATACGTTCCACAAGTGCACTCATCTCCCTCCATATTCTTAGATCCTCTTCATCCTGAGCATAAGCTTCAGGGGACGAGTAAGCAAAATAGCCTCCAGGTCTAAGCACCCTATCCAACTCAAGAAGAAGGATCCCATCTCTCTGCAGCCAATCAATTCTACAACGAGAACAGTGAGCAAATTCAAAAGACCTGCTAGGATAAGGAAGTCTCTTTGTCCCAAGAACACCGAGATATGCAGGAATTCCTCTTTCCAAAGCAAATTGGATCTGGTTCTGGTGCACATCGTTAGGTGCTAGAGACATTGTAATGATATCAGAGGAAAGAAGGTAACCGCCGAAACTTGCAACACCACAACCAACATCGAAAACCGTGCGCAATCGGCCTTCATTGTTCAAATTATCATTGGAAAAGTTAAGCATCTGCAAAAAAAAAACGTACGATCAGGACCAGAAGGCAGATTTTATTATCTTAGGCCAGAAGTCAAAATTATAAACAATCAGTCATTGATGCAGGGAAATTATCTTAAATCAATAAGAGGAATAAATAATTTACTCAATCAGGTTAGCTATGCAATTGTTGATACTTCACAGCCAGAAACTTACATTTGCAATGGAAGCAATGTATTTATCTGCTCCATAGTGAAAGTGGGTGCCTCCCCCAGGAAAATTAATCTTATCTCCTTTAACAACCATCCAGTTCTGGTCAGACTTCTCATGTGCAAGGTGAGTGTGAGGAATGTTTGCTTTCCAAACCTCATCTCTACTTTTTGGCCACTTGATTGGGATCTGCAGTTTCCAAAACAGAAAGAATAATATGAATAAATTATAGGAACAAGCGAGAATGAGAAAGTCTGCAGACTAAAATCAACTGCATAGCCTAAAGCTTAAGATCCTCACCTTGTATCCTGGAGGAGGGGGAATCAAACAATTGAACCGCCTTTCAGGTAATGGGCAGTGCCTTTCGTAGTGTTCCATCACAGATAGATCTAATTTCAATCTCATTTGATAAATAAGATTTCTGTCCAGACACGGGATCAGCTCGGAATGGCGATCATCACAGACCTTACAATTGAACAGGATGATTAACAAATCCCATCAAGTGGAATTATAGGAAAGAAGGAACAAAGGTAGGGGCTGGTTCTTTTATTCATGCGACATCTTTTGTGAGGAGAAGATAAACATAATTTGCACTAATAGTTGGAAATAGTGGAAGTACTTACTGGGAAGCTCTTTGGGATGATACCATCCTCTCCTTCATCGAGAGAAAGCTTGGCTGAAGATTCATCTTGCTTACCAAGATCAGAATCTTCATCTCCACCCAAATAAGATGATCCTAATTTTCTCAACGACCGGCTGCCATACTCCAGAGCAGACTCCCCAGCATTCTTAGAGCCAAAGTAGAAATACAGAAAAACAAGAAATACAGACAAAATACCCACAGAAGTCAATAACCGTTTCTTCTGTGCTCCATCTGATCGTCCCCTCGTCATTTATCCAGATCCAACACACTTGGAAAGCCTTCTACTTCTCCTACCACCACAAAGTTTTGACGTTCTGGATCAAAAAGATGATCTCATTATTGAGATACTGGAGTCTTGTTGACTGAGAATCACAAACACGATGATTTAGGCAAAAATTAGACTGTGAAGCAACCTTTTAAATCAACAGATAATATATAAGGATAAATCCTGGAGTACATCAAATTCAATATGCATTAGCTCTGTAAGAAAAAAAAGGTCAAAAAACAACTATGTGTAAAACATTTCCAGTACCCAACATGATTCACGTAGAAGAAAACGAAAAGAATCATCCTCTTCTGTTTGTTGTTTTAGATAAGTTCACTGAAAAGGTCATATTTAAGTAGCATACACATCCAAAGTCCTAAGGCTACTAGATAACCATGTAACACCATTTACAACAATAATGCTGGAAATCAAATGGCAGGTCCAGAGAGAGAACTGCCCCACTCTGTCATTTCCTCTATGAATTCTAATTTTGATAGGTTTAGTCAAAGCAAGAAATCTGTATAAGAGAAACCAAAAACAAAATTCGTAGAAGTATAGTGGACGTATATAGCTAAAATGCTTCCAAAGTGAAATAGCTGAATGCTTAACAGATTCTGGAAACAATTAGCTTTCGAAAACTTTAGTATTTTTTCTAAAAGAATCTACAAAATAACACCAATTTGGCAATTTCTACTGAGAAAAGGCTGCAGTTATGTTATGAATTACTCACCCATTTATTCCAAGTGTGGTTGAAATAATTATACTACGACATAGGAAGACCAATGGACTATCATCAAGAACAAAGTAACAAATTTTAAAGGGACTATCAAACAACAGCAACAAATTTAACCGAATGAAATGTGATCCTCTAGCAACTAGATTCGCAATTAGCTCCAAAAGAATTTGCAGCAGTTTGAAGAATTGTTGGAATAAATTTTTAGATTGTTATCAATTGTAATCTCTTCAAATAAGTTATCTACTCGCACACGATGACTTAATATAACTGAATCTGTAGAAATCAAGAACAAGTACAGAAAGCCATTGAAAGTTATGAATCAGACTAATGACATGGTGTTTGATGGAAGCCCACACTCCAAATCAGTTACTGATACTGAGGATGGTTCCTTATAAATCCTAATTCCTCCATCATACTCACTTTACACATCAAAAGTCAAATCTATACTAGAACCAAAATTCTTGAAAGCAACAGAAAACAATCTTCTTCCGTAAATTTACTCAAACAACAACTCCATGAAGGCAGATCTACAAAATCAAACCCTCCAAAATCGTCACATTCATTACACATGCATTAACAAGAAGCACAAATCAAAGAAACCCACATAAAAAACATTGCAAGAAAAAGCAAAAAAGTCATAAATTTAGCACTCCAAGAAAAGCAAAAAAGTCATAAACTTGGCACTCCAAGAAAACAAAAAAGCATAAACTTAGCACTCCAAGAAAGCAAATCAACAAAAAAGGGAAACCAAATTTGCAAATCAAACATAAAGGAACTGTAAAATACTAATCAGATCAGAGTCCGAGATGCTTACTGATTTCAAATGTCGATCTGGGCAGATCTGAATTAGATCAAATGAAACGATTACAGTAATAAAACTGCAAATGCAATAAGGAACTTGCGAAATTGAATGATCCAAGATTTTACTAGCTTAGTGGCTTAAGGCCTAGGAGGAAGAGTGAGCAATAGAGCTAAGCTGCTGTGCTCTGTAAGCTAGAATTGGAAGTACTTGTAAATCTCAGGGGGGAGAGAGAGACAGAGAGAGAGAAATAAATGTAGGAGTTGGGGTTAGATCTCGTTTCTGATTCCTGAGATTTTACTGCGTGTAAGTGCGTGTTTTATCCTATTTTTGGAGGGGAAAGATGTGAAACTCTTTTTTCTTTTAAAGGTTTCTTGTTTAATTATTACAAAGGTAATAAGTAAATAATTTAATCTTGTAAAACAGAATTAATAATTATTTTTTTAATCAAATATTTATCCTTAAACATATTTGGTTTTTGGTATATACTTTACTCAGTTAATTTATTTTTATTTTTTAGTTCACGACAGTATAAAAAATGGATAATTCCCTACAGTATTAATCACCACGAATAAAAATTATGATAAATTATATTATTTGTCACAATCAAATAAAATCAACACGAAAATTTAAGTTCCAACTGTTAATAATCAATATTTGTTATGATTTTACTTGTGACAAAAAAATGCTATAATTTTTTATTGTGAGTAATATTTTATTTTCACTTACAGTAATAATGATTTATAGTCATTGCAACTTTTCACCATGATATTAACCATAAAAAAAAGTCATATTTCTTCAATCGACAACTATCCATAAAAACTATTTTTAATATTGATGCGTTCAAAAAACGCATGGGTCCAATGGCATTGACTATTATTCTGGGCCAAAGTGAATGCAAATCCTGAAAGAGGAACCTGCAAAAAAATGCTTTAGCACTTCGACGCCTAAGTTAGTATTAAATTTTTTAAAATACAAAGATAGAAAAATAGATAAATGCAATATAAATCGAAATACGGTGAATAATATACGTAAAGAAATAAAAAACATATGATAATGTGCTTATGGAGTGGTTAGAGAATATTTAGAGAGTGAGGGGGCGCATGAGAGAAGTGTTAAAGGTGTCAAGAAGGTGTTAAGAAGGTGTCCCCCTATGAAGGAGTAATCCGTATGTATAGGGGGTGTCTACGTCTGTTGGGGGTATATCCCACTCCCGAGATTCTTGCTGAATGTGGTTGGAATGGTTGGGATAAGGGGTAGGTTGTCATTATCCATTTCTAGGAGTGCTTCAGTAGAAGTCTTCTTTAGTAGGGGGATACCCCTAATCCGCAATGAGTCTTAACCGCCAGAGAGTTCTAATTTTTAGGGAGTCACTCCTTACTCACTTTGTCTTGGGGGACCCCTCGCCTGTGAGGAGTCTCAGCTGCCAAGGGGGTCCTCATAAGGCTGATGTGGAGAAGGGCAACATTTTCAAAGCAAGAGAGGTGCTCCTATAGATCCATGGTTCCATCGTACTCTGGCAGGTTGGGCTCCTTCCAATTGAGGGGGAGTTCGTCTGCCAGGACTTCTTCGTTGAAGGGGGTGCCCTCCTGCTCCTCTAGGGGGACCTCAAAGACAAGCTTTTGCAGTCCAAGAGGTTCTGCATAAACTTATCAATATGTGCTTTCCAGTCCTTGGGGGCACCTTCTTGTGTGGGAGTGTGCTCCCGCCTTCTCACTAAGGGGACATCCTGTCACAAAGCTCCCTGCATATTGAAAGGTGGATTAGTAGGAACACTATAATTAAGTAATGATAATGGTGGAGCAGCTGAAATTTGGCCTTGAACAGAGGTAGTAAGCATCAGGGATAGATCCTCCAGTGTGAAGGGGACCATCCTTTTGAAGGAGGTGCTATCTTCATTGTTGGTAGCTTCCATGAATCTCACGTCTTATATCAATGTTCCCACAGACGGCGCCAATGATGCATTAAAAAAACTCAAGGGTCCAATGATATGAACTATTGTTCAAAACTTGGGTCGAAGTGAATGCAAATCTTGAAAGGGGAACATGCAAAAAAAGCGTCTGACGCCCAAGTTAGTATTAAATTTTCAAAAATATGAAGATAGAAAAATATATAAATGCATATAAATCAAGATATAGTGAATTATAAGCATGAATAAGTACAAGAACACGTGATAATGTGTTTGTGGAGTGTTTAGAAAATATTTAGAGAGTGAGAGGGACGTGAGAGAAGTGTTAAAGGTGTCATAAATGTCTCAAGATGGTGTCCGCATATGGAGGAGTAAATCTGTATTTATAGGGAGGTTGTCCAGTCTATTGGGAGTGTATCCCACTCCCAAGATTCTTGTTGAATGTGGTTGGAATGGTTGGGATAAGGGGCAGGTCGTCCTTTTCCATATCTAGAAGTGATTTAGTAGAAGTCTTCTTCAGTTGAGGGATACCTCTCATCCATAGTGAGTCAATCTGTTCTCTGGGGGACACCCGTTAGGGCTTCTTGCCAGGTTCTCTTGGGCTTCAACGGGCTTCTTGTTTTTTTCTTCTTCTTGGATAGCTTGGGCCTTTTTAGGCCAACTTATATTTATGCACATCAAATATAAATGACTCTTATATATTTCATAATCATCTAATTTAAAGCTTGCAAAAAAAAAAAAAAAAAAAAGGGGATTAATGGTTCATAATATAGACAACTATTATGACTCTTTATCTAAAAACATAAAGAAAAAAAGTAAAATATATATATTTTTTTAGCCAAAAGAAAAAAGTTTACTAATATATACATAATAAAAATTGTAAATTACAACTAGCTCTTCTGAGATTCGATATAATTATAAATACACATTTATTATTTGAAAAATTATTAATATTCTCATTTTAACGGCCGCCTAACAATTAGTCAAATCTTTTTGTTTCTATTAGATTTCGATCTATTTTTTTATGATGAACTGACCAAAATACCTTTTTACGGACTATGAATTTATAATTTTACTTATTTTTTAAACTTTTATAAAACTTTTTGTGGATTACATGGATAATGTTTTTATAGTTCTTAAAAAAATTCCAGCCACCTCATCCTATCTTTCTACAATTTTTTATCTTTTTTAAAATAGTAGGACAAAGTTGACAATTCCTATTCCTGACTTTTATTCAAAAATTATATAATTTTTTAAATATTAAAAAATAGTTATAATTTTATTAAATAATGAGAAATGCATTTGAAATTGTTCCAAAATTTTAGAAAATCTCGTTGTAATTTTATTCTAATAAAAAATATAATTTTTTTTTGCAAGTACATATTTTTCATATCGTTGTATCTTTAAAACATAAATTGGCTCCATCATCAATATTGTCCCATCCACATGATATAAGCTCTGGTAATGACATTGTCATGACTCATATTGTCATGGCTTTATCACTAATTGCAGTAGCTCTCCCAAAATTTATTATAATTACAAATATCCCTCATCGTTTGAAAAAATTATAAACACCCTTGAAATTAACAACCGTATAACAAATACCCCTGCAATAGGCTGCCACGAGGGGTATTTGTTAGCTAATCATTAATTTTTTAAAAGTATTTATAATTTTTCAAATAACGAAAATATATTTATAATTATGATAAATCGTAGAGGAGTCTATTACAATTTACTTGTATGTATTTTATTAACTAGGTCAAATTATACCATGGAAAAATAATAATAAAGCATGTACTTTTTATATTATGGATGGCGTAATTTTTGGACATACAGTAAGATTCAATAATAATATTAATTTATTATTCAAATAAAATACCAAATATATATATATATATATATATATTATTATTATTCTAAGAAAATAAATTAATAAATTGAGAATGAAATAATGGGTGTCACGCGGTGTTATGGAAAAAGACGCTTTGGCAAAGTAAATTATCTGTCGGTGAGCTGTTTTCCAGTCGTGCCGACACGCTTTTGGGTCTATTGCAGATTATTGGGCCGAAGTTTCTTTCTAGCCCAAAAGATCTTTAGCCCAGGCCCATAGGATGCTGAATTTTCCACTCTTCCGGTCCAACATTTGTTTTAAGGGATAATTATACGTATATTGTCTGTGGTTTAGAAAATTATATTTAATACTTTTGATATTTATTTTAATCTAACAAATTGATTCACCGTTAATAAAAGATTATCAAATTTATTGGTATTAACAAAGATATTGATGTATATGCCAAGGAGGGCCCAAATCCAAGACCAGCCCAATGATCCCTGTCAAGTTCAAAGGAAAAATGCTAGGTCAGACTCACCTAAACTCTAAAAAGCCTTGATCGGAATGTCCAACCCAAGACCTTAATAGCTCAATTGAGACTTGGGCCCAAGAAGGAGACGAGGCCCAACCAAGACCACAAAGCCCAGGTCAGATATGGTGCTTGGACAAGCCCAAATGGCGACTCCTATCCCACATGATATATAATCAACCCCCATATGTTTAAATATGGATCACTAGGAGACAAAGAAGTCCTTAGCAACGTAGGAGTCCCAGGCCAATAGGACTCACGCTCAGCCTAGGGTTCTCGCCCTAACTCCCCTAGAATCTCGGGACCAGGGACATCCCTCTCCTACTAGAGACTATCGTCTATAAATTCAAGTCTTCCTCCCAACCAAGGGGGACAACTTTTTTCTTGGTCTTTTACTCGTCAATTACAATATTGCAATTATCATTATATTCGCAGTTAAAATTATCATGCATTATTGTCATATTCACATCTTCTTTTTTTCTTGCATTAATTACTAATTTGCGCGTTGGGAATTGGAGTGCTAACGTATTTTTTGCAGGTCATTTTCTTAAAATTTTGCATTCGCTTCAGCCCAAATCCTAAAGAATAGTCCATATCTGTTGGATTTGTGTATTTTTTTATTGCATCACTAATAATTAATAGAAAGGTGTATAAAAAAGGATTAACATCTCAAGACATAGTAAAGTAAATCTAATTATTTATTGTAATCTAGAAAATTTATGTAAAGTTGGAAAAAAAAAAAAACTTAACAATTTCTTGGAAACCTGAATCTCTATTTCAATCCATTAAAAAGCCTATGGAACCCATTTACATAATATATATCCCATAAAATTAATTAAAAATAACTACTTATATTTTAAGATAAATTACAACGAGTACTCCTGAGGTTTATCACAAACTATGAATATCAATTTGTTGTTTGTAAAATTACCATTGTCCTTGATATTTGATGAAATTATATAATTTTTGGATGGAGCTTGTAATTATAACCTTAATAGTAATTTTTTTCTTTTCTTTTTTTAAAAAAATGAAAAATTGTAAAAAAAGAAAGGACAAGGTGGATGGAAGAATTTGAAAAATTATAAAGCAAAAGAAATCCGCATAGTCAATAAAAGAATTTCAATTTTTTTAAAATAAGTAAAATTACAATTTATAGTATTAAAGAGCTTCTTGGCCAGATTATCAAAAAAATGGAGACTTAATTGATTGAGCTAGTTATTGAACAATTGTTAAAATCAAAAGGTATTTGTAAATTTTCAAGCAATAAGAGAATATTTATAATTATATTAAATTTAAGGAGTGCTCGTTGTAATTTGACTTATATTTTATAGATACATAAATTTTGAAGTATTCAATATCAAAGTAAGATTTGACATTTATAATGATTTTTTTTATCTCATTTAAGAGAATAATATAGGATGGAAATAGTGTGATTTGTGTTTATAAATTATGTTTTTTTTTTTTAAATTACATATAAAATATTGATATAATACTCTATCACGATGCATATAGCAACAAAATAAACTAAATAAAATTTGAGAAATTAGAAAGTTGCAACAATTAAAAATCACGATATTTGCCGTTGTCCTAAAATCAAAATTCTCCTTGTGTGCTGGTTTTAACAACTGACTATAATTTTAGGATAAAATTTCATTAGCTCCTAGTAGAGTCTTGTCTCATGTGCATGGCCACGAGTACACTAGAAACCAATTCATATTTAAGTTGCCAAAACTCTAAAAAACTTGTAGGAATATAAAATAGGATAAATTTCAATAAGCTCCTCGAGGTTTGAAATAATTACAAGTACCTCTGTGTTATTTGAAAAATTACTAATACTTCTTGATATGTGATGACGTTATATAATCCTTTGAGGAGGTCTAGAAAGTCCATTTTGCCCTCTCTTTTTTTTTTCAATTTTCTATCAAAAAATTGTAAAAAGACAAGTTGTCCAGGTAAAAATTTCTTCTTGTCCTCAAGGCGATAATTTTTTTTTAGAAAATTTTAAAAATAAGTAAAATTATTTCATAGTCCAAAAGGGCGTTTTGGTTAGCTCGCCACAAAAAATAGATAAAACCTAACAGAGACTAACGAAATAGGCTAATTGTTGGACGAATGTTAACATTAGGTGGTATTGATAAACTTCAAATAATAAGAAGGTATTTATAATAATATTAAACTTTAAGAGAGCTCGTTTTAATTTATACTGCTAGTCGTCATCGTACGCGGTCTCATAAGCATATTTTGTGGTGTGGGATAAAGAGAACAAAGAAATTTGTGAAAAGGTTCTGTGGTGTGAGGAGACGAGAAAAAAAAAAGTTCTTGAAAAGAAAGCGACTGTTGAGTGAGGTGAGAAAAAAATAAATTATAATCCTTAGTTTATTAAAAATATATATGAAAGTTTGTGAGGAAAAATAATATGGAGAAAGTGAGAGAGAAACGTAGAGTAGTGGATGAGAGATAAAAATAAAATAAAATTGTGAGATTATTAAAAATATTAAAATTATTATTTTGATCATTTTTTTCTAAGGGAATAAATGAATTAAAGGATAAATTTGAGAATTCAAAAATTGATAACACAAAAAATTTACTTCTATAATAGTATAGATAAATATTTGTCAATTTCTTACTTCAACAAATACCTCAAATGACCTTTATATAAATATAAAAATATGACCTTTATTTGAAATACTGTATCAGATCATATTACAAATTGAAGAATAAGTATGATCATAAATCACAATATGAGGGAGCCATAAAATAAATATTAAAATAAGTATGATCATAAATCACAATAAGATAATAGACTCACAATAAAATGAGGGCATTTGTGAAAATCATGAAATACTTAAAATGCTGAAAATAATGAAAAACAACAAGAAAGTATTTGTCATAATACCAAACTTTAAAAGAGCTTGTTGTAACACTACAAGAAAATTATTAATAGCAATGAAAAAAAGTTAGCATCGAGATAATTAACAAATAAAACTCTCGTTGCTAATCTATATTATCTAATACAATAAATTTAGTTACCAATGAATTTAGCAAGGAAAATTAACTTGCTACGAATTTATTAACGAACCATTTAAAAATATTAAGTAATGAGATTAGCAACGACAGTTTTACTTGTTAATTAGTTCGGCGCTGATTTTACATTAAATTTTTTCGTACCTATTGATCATTTTTCTTGTAGTGTAATTTACACTGTAAAATATTTCTCAATTGTTACTTCTTTACATATATGCAAAAATATGATTGTCATGTGAAATAATAACCCTATTAAATTATATTATAAATTAAAAATAAATATAATCATAAATCAAATCATGAATCAAAATAAGAGGAGGGCCCTAGAATGAATATTAAAAGTTCAAAGTTCAAAGATCATATAAAGAATAAGATAATGAACTCACAATAAAATGAGATCATGGGTGAATAAAATAATTAGATACAGGAAATAATGTAAAATAAAAAAATTGCAAAGCTTATTTCCAAACAAATAATATAAGACACATCCTCATAACACGTTTCAACCTACTTTTAAAATTTTAACAAACTTTTCAATCTTACTCATATTAATTATAAAAATTATCATTAGTAACAACTTATAATCTTCATGATTCCAGTTTATCCAAATCATTCAAGAAGTTTTTTTTTTTTAGTCAGAAAAGATTGAACGTCCTATAAATCTTAAAAATATCTTATAAGATATATGATCTTACGAGGTTCTTAAAATGTGCTTAGCCAAATATTGTTAAGGGGTGTTTGGCTAAAATAAGCTCATAGACATTTTAAAAAAGCTTAGTAAAACACATTCGAAGCTTATAAATTTTTTAAAGTATCTTATAAAATGTTTAAGTTTAAAAAGTGAAGAATTGCTAATTTTGATGCAAGCAAACGTCACTCGCTTAGGTATGTGCAATTTGAGATCTTTTGGATTAATCTTTTCACAAGTCTAGAAGAGGCGACCTGTAAAAAGTATATTAACACTACGATTTCAAGTCATTAAACAATGGTAGAGATAAAAATTACAACTAAAGAAGCATAATGTGGTGAAACAATCAAATGCTAGAGCGTTGTTAACAGTAGCATTTCTGTGTATATGAGTCCAGAAAAGCATTGCTTTGTATAGCTCTTGCTCCCTTGGGACTCGGGTTATTTTGAAGAAGTTCGACTCCCACTCCTTTGAGGGTCTTTTTCGGTAGTATGTTTGAATATTGTAATCGTTGATGACTTATCCTTTAACAGGTAGGATTCTCTTTTTGAATGGGGTTTTCCTCCTTCTTGGGGAGACAATTATGGGGGCTAAACACTCTCCCTAAATCTTCGGTCTTCTGATGTGGCAGCGGCAATGCTTTCATTCTATGAGTTGTCTAGTCAAAACTCGTCCACATGTCTTTGATTTTCTTTTGGGAACTGACTTTCTGCCGTGTGAGCAACCTTGAACCGAAGATTGCCATGGATCCTTTCTGGGCCTTTTCTGCATCGGGCTCCTTCTTAGATTTTACATATTTTTTGGGACATCAAACTTATTTTTTAAAATTTTAACAAAATTCATCCATAATAAGTAAAAGGTTATCATTGTTCATATTTTATAAACTCCACCATCTTATTTTATCAAGATACTTTAATCACACATTTTTAAAATAAAATTCAACTTTTAATAAATCTTAATTATAAGCTTAACCGAACACTCTTTAAATATTGAGTTCTACCTTTTGAAATCCTACCTATGAATTTACTCATCCCTCACTTAATTACCATTTCTTATTTCTAGGACTCCGGGTAAAAATTAATAACTGTTAGGGGTGGTAAATTGATGGGTTGCGTCGGATTTGGCTTGAATTTAAACGTGTCGGGTTTAAAATGGGTTATATTTGAAATGGGTTCAAATGAAAAAATTCAAAATAAATTGGGTTCTAAATGGATCAAATTGGGTTAGTGTGAACTGTCTTATTAATTTGAATTCTAAAAATTAAAAAAAATTCACACTACAAAAAGAATAAGGACGATGTTTGGACTATACAAAATGCTAACTACTACTTCGAATATAATATGACTAATTTGTATCATACTTCATTTCCAACAGTGACCATATATCAATATTTTAAAACCCAAAACTATTGATGGAATAAAAAATTGACTGGATCAAGGATTACTAGTTCATCCACAAGGTGAATTGTGATCAAGCCAATGATGTCATAATTACATCATGATAAAAATAATATATATAAATATATTTAAAATAATAAATATAAATTCAAAAAATTTTAAGTTGCTGTATGAATAAAAAGTATATCGAAATTTGATAGTAAAATTAATATGTTTAAATTTTACCATTACAACTATATTTAAATTTTATTGTGAATAAATAATTACCTTCTCCCATTGGTAAAATAATATATAAGTCTTGTTCTATTAATTATGAATTTAATTAGGAACTTATATAATTATAGGAGATAAAAGTGTAGTTAGATTATGAATTTTAATGAATTTGTTTATTATTATTATTATTATATAGTTCAAATAATTATTATAATCTGAATGATGGTTTGTTGGTACTTCTCTCAATTTTCATATAAAATGTTATGGTTTCATTTTCAAAGTTGCAATAATTTTTAAAAAGAAATCATTATATTTTATTTTATTTTAATTGTTTTTACTTCTATTTGATGGCTTGGACCTATAATCAATTCATTAAAAATTCATACTAGGTCCATTATAAAAATCATATTAGGCACAGTAAAAACCCATATCCAATTCATATGAAATATAATTTTATTTAAATTTCTTGCATATCAACTTATTATAAATTATAACAAATCCAACTCAACCCAAAAGTAATTGAATTGGATTGAACCAATGGATTTTAACCCATATTGATAACCCTAATAACTATTGAAAGCATTTAAATAGTAAGTCCATCAAGAAATGATTGCTCTCCTATTCTGACTTTTCGAGAGTTTTCGGTAGTACAATCAAGAAAACGACGGGTTCTTAGCCCCAATATATATAAGGTAGTATTTTTCATCAAATTATGCCCCTAATTTAAGATAATCAAATCACATATTACTAAAAAAGTTAGTAACATAAAAATAGGAGTTAAATTTATTTTGTCCCCCTGTACTATGCAAAATATAAAAAAAACTCGTGTGAAAAATTAAATATCAGTTTCACCCATGTATTACAAAGAATAGATCACACTGTCCCCGGTCAAAAAGAGCCTAATTCTATAAGGGCAATAACTAAAATGCCCCTCATAGTTAATTTGGTTAACCTAGCACTGTTAAAATATACCTATAATATATAAAAATTATTTAGAAAAAAATTAGAAAAAATTCTAACATTTTTATATAGAACAAATATTTATTAAAATATACCTATAAAATTATTTATATTAAATTTTATATAAAAAAATTATTTTTTTGGTCCATTAAATATGCTCAATATTAATTTTAGTCCGATAATTGACTCATTTTTTATAAATCTATTAAATTTTAAAATCGATGAAATTTAATTTTTCAGTGGTCGAAATTTTAATTGTTGACCAAAAAATAACATAGCATGCAAATAAATATTTTTTGGGGATTTTTAGTCCTACATGACTTTAGAAAATTATATCACATGTTGGATAAATTATATTATAAAAGTAAAATTATTATTAAAAAAAAAATAATACCCCACCCCATCGGCTTCCCCAACCCCCACCCGCCTCCCCTTCTCCCTCCGCGTCTCCCAGACATATATTATATAATATTATATTATGGAGAGGTAATGATAAAATTGTAAAAAAAATAAAATTTCAAATCCACACTCTCAGTCAATGCAAGTGTACTACACTATCTGATCTAGGAAATTTTTTGAATTTTTATTTTTATTTTACAGGAGGTGTACTTGGTATTTTATTTTTCTCAATTTTTTTTTAAATATTTCCAATATCATAGTTTCTTGAATTTTTCCCATAAAAATAGTATTTGTCATTTTTAATTATTCTTCCTTTCTTGGCTCCATCCAACCTGTGGGGTATTCATGTTAGGTAAGTAGTACCGCAGGTGGTAAAACAATAGTGATTATTTATTCTTGTAATTTAAATATATATATATATATGGGATTTAGATTAACTTCTTAATTGTGATTCAAATCTTTGAAGTAGGGCATTGATCCCATCAAGATAGTAACGGATTGACCCTTGTGCCACTTATTTTCTCCCTCATAATCTATTTCAAAATTGTAATATCTTGTTCGCCAGTTGAATTTCTTTTTTCGGTATTTAAATATTGGATATTAGTGAGAAAAATAAAGGCAAAGTTTTACTTTGTCAACTCATATTACTAAAAAAAAATATAATTATTTGTGATAATTAATTATCATAATTACAAATAAAAATTATGACAAAATATTAGTTTATTATGATTACTCAACAATTAATAACCATTGTTTCTACGAATTAGAACAAGTACAGACATAGTTAGAACTATGGCCAAAGATATATATATATATATATATATATATATATATATATATTATATATATACACATAAACATACATATATCTTTTAAAAATTTCATTAATGAAATAACAAGTAATAACATTGATGCGTATTGGGTTTCAACCACATCATAGAGCCACACCATAAGGGTCAAAGAATTTTCATGAAAATTCGAAAATTAAGGGAGGACTAATATGCAAAGAGGTAGCATTCTGATACTTAAGTCAATAATGATTTACTAAGATAAATAAAGAAAAAACTTGAAAGAATGTGAGAATAATGATCGAGTATCCTGGAAAAATGATGAATTCGTGTGGAGTGCAAAAAGAGAGATAAAGTTGCCAAAATCGAGAGGAAATTAAGTGTGTAAGTAATACTTGGTCATCGAATTACTGCACAAATTCCTCTATTTAAGGCTATTGTAGAGAAAGATCCAAAAATTAGTTAGGGCACATGATATGATGATGGAAAGGTGCAAGCATTAGAAAATCGTCTGTGATTTAAACTTATCTAAACAAAGATATGATCATTTTACTGAGTCTTGCCCAGTCTGTCTAAGAATCCAAAATCTATTACATGCTGTTAGTTTCAGCCGGATTATTTGGAGTTTGATACGTACCAGATTTTTTACCATACCACAAAGTCGAAGGATTTTCAAGAAAAATTCTAAGATCAATGAGGATTAACCCAAATGACTACACAAGGCCTTTATTTTTAGACGTGTATAGAGCATGATCAGAGGGTGGTTGTAGAGTGCCGTAAAACACTGGAAAGCCTTTGAGTTGGCTATTATTTAGAAAAACCCGTTTGTGATTCAAATAAATATTGAAAGAGATATGATTATTTTACCAAGTCATACCAGGTCTACCTGGAAATCCGATAATCCATTACTCCTGGATTCTCAGCTCATTTGCCATTAATATATTAGGAGCTACTTGGAGATATTTTAGGATGACGTGTCTTGATGCGTTGGCAAGCTAGATGATGTGTCCGTCCAGCTATATGATGATGTGTCTAACTAGAATGAGTTTGTTTCTTAGTCCTACCAGTTCAGTAAAATAGGAGGTAAGCTTGTGGACTTTACCTCCCTACTGATGGACCAGCTGGGCTTGTGACTTGCTATTGGGCTTAGTCTATGAAATGTTTAGAGGCATCAAGACTAAATGTCATAAATTTTGTAACTTACAGGACTAAATAAATATAGCGCATAGTTACAGACTAAAATATTTGGTAAACTTAACGGACAAAAAAATAATTTTTGTTTTTTGTGGTGAACAGACCAAAATGCCCTTGTAGATTATGGATTTATAATTGTAATTATCTATTAAATTTTTTTGAATTTTTATGGGCTAATTGGATAATTTTTTTATAATTATTAAAATTTCTTCATTCATGTCGTCCAATATTTTTTTTATAATTTTGTAATTTTTTTAGAAAATACAACAAGGGCAAGATTGATAATTCCAAACTTTAATCCAGAAATTACATAATTGTATTAAATATCATGAGGATATTTGTAATTTTTTAAATAATTAAAAAATATTCATAATTATATCAAATATTAGAAAAGCTCGTTCTGATTTACTCCAGCTTTTTTCTAATCAAAGGAAAGAAAGCAGAATAAAATCAAAATCTTATTATATCTGTAAGCCTCCTTTCATTTCTTATATTTACTTTAGGGATAATGTAACAGGACTTCGTTTGAAAATAGTAATAGAAAACAAACATAAACAAAGAACAATACGACTCTCCCAACTTTTGAAAACAAGGCAACGTGACCCCTAACTTTATTATTTTCTTATTTAGGAGGATTTTATACTTATTACTATTTTTACAAGCAGAGTATTGTAAATGATTTGAGTCTAGACGAACATATCATAATTCAAGTTTATTTGAATTATTATATATAGTGCCCGAAAAATTTGTTTTGATTTGATTTTATTATTGATCTATCAAAGCTCATTACTATTTTCACGAGTAGAGTGTTGCAAATGATTTGAGTCGAGATGAACACACTATAATTCAAGTTTGTTTGAGTTATTACATATCAAACCCGAAAAATTGTGTTTGATCTAATTTTATTATTGATCCATCCAAGCTCATTACTATTTTCACGAGTAGAGCGTTGTAAATGATCTGAGTCGAGACGTACACATCATAATTCAAGTTTGTTTGAGTTATTATATATCGAGCCCCAAAAATTGTGTTTAATTTGATTTTATTATTGATCTATCTGAGCTCAAGCAATCTCTAATCAAATTCAATATAAGTCGGGCTCAAATAATGTAATATTTTTAAAATATATCTGATTAATTTTTGCACTAATCAAATTTAACTCAAAAAGCTTATTGAACAAAAAACCATGTTTGAGTTTGATTTATTAAGCTAAAAATCAAATTCAAAATGATTTTTTTTTTTTTATATCAATTTCAACGAGTATATAGCAATTTGATATATTTTTCACTTATATTCCCAAGAGGGTAAAATGCAATTAACTCAAATAAGTTAAAACTTATGAAGGGAACAAACATGGCATCTATATTCCACTTGCTTGGCTAAAGTATAAAAAAGAATATATAGAAAAAAGGAGAAAAAAGGGCAATTCGATTCTTACCTTTTTAATGTATTATTTGATCTCTTCTTTTAAATTAGGAGATAATCTCATGGTTAGAGCACCTTTAGCTAACATCATTTGCTTTGATTAAATTAAAGTTGTTTGCTTTATTTGCATCTAATTCGATTTTTAGTACTAGATTAGTGGATATGTTCTTGGAACAAAAGGAATTACAAAAGGAAACATATTGTCGATTTGTTTGCAACGATTCTTGAATTCTATTTATAAGATTAATAAATATACGGGATCATTACATATACACTTTTTGAACATGAATCGCTCTTGCATTTTGGATAATTACACATATGTATATTAGCCTGAAACGTTAATATCATTTATATAAAGGTTTAAATACATTTTTGGTTCCTTAACTTAGGTTATTTGGCAATTTTTTCCTTCAATTTTCTAGGTAGCATTTTGCACCTGTTTTTTTTTTTTTTTTTAGTTTTAGTTATTTTTTCACTAGAGTTTACCATTTTTACTGAAAAATTGCATGTGTCTCTCATGGAGTTAAATTCAATTTCACCCACTGTGTTACAAAAGATAAATCACACTACCCCTGATAAAAAAGAACCTAATTTTATAGGTGCAATGACTAAAATGCCACTCCTAGTCAATTTGGTCAACCTAGGCCTATTAAAATACACTTATAATATACAAATATTATTTAGAAAAAGTGTTATATAGAAAAATATCTATAGAAAAATTTATATAGAAAAAATATTTGTTAAATTATACCTATAAAATTATTTATATTAAATTTTATATTAAAAAATTATTTTTTTCTTAGTCCATTAAATATGCTCAATATTAATTTAGTTCGATAATTATTTTATTCTTTTTATAAATTTATTAAATTTTAAAATTGATAAGATTTAGTTTTTTAGTTGCCGAAATTTTAATTTTTGATCAAAAGATGACGCGGAATGCCAATTGATATTTTTTGGGGGTTTTAATCTTATGTGGCTTTAGAAAATTGTATAACATGTTGGATAAATTATATTATCTGAATTATTAAAATTTATAAAAATTAAAAAATTATTATAATTTATAAAAAAAATATTATTTAAAAAAATCAACCCCCCCACCCCCACCCCGCCTCCCCTTCCCTCACCCCTATCTGGGCGACGCCGGTCGCCCTGGTTTTTCTGGTCTGGGCGACTGGCGCCGCCTTGCCCTGGTTGCGTTGGGCGACTGCCGTCGCCAGGGGACGAGGAGGGCAGCCTCTCCGCCGCTCCCCTTTCTTTTTTAAATTTATTTAATTATATAATTAAAATATTATATTAAAAAATATTAATTAATTATATATTTACATATAAAAATAAATTTTATTATTAATAAAGTATTATATATTACTTTAGATTTATTAAATTATATATAATATATATTATATAATATTATATTATAGACAAGAGAGGCAAAATTGTCAAACAAAATGAAATTTCAGACCCACACTCTCAGTCAACGCGAATGTATTACCTCTCTGACCTTAGAGGGTTTTTTTAATATTTTTTCATATCACAGGGGCTGTGTTTTATATTTTATTTTTTTCAGGGTTTTTTTTTTTAACATTTCCAATATTATAGGGGTTTTTTTGGATTTTTTCCGTCTTTCATGTGATATTTTATAATTGGGGCTTTTGTTCCTATTAGTCCATTTCTGCAGCAATATTGTGCTTTAACTTTCTAATGTAGCATTTTGTTCTTGCATCTTTTTTATTTTAGCGATTTTAGATATTTTTTCGTCGGAGTTCACCCTTCTTGGCGATAGAGGTGAGTTCAAGCAAACAAAAACACCAAAATCGCAAAAGTAAAATTAATGCAGGACCAATATGCTACCCTAAATATTAAAGGATGAAAATCGCCAATGGCAAAAGTTACGGGACTGAAAATGCATTTAATCCTTTAGAACCCCCCCCCCCCCCCCCCCCAAACCCCAAAAAAAAAAAGAAAAAAAATCAATATCATTGCACAAAATATCCATGCACTTTGATTATTAGAGGTGATTTCTTTAATTATGTAATAATTAGAATTAAGTTATCTAAATATTTATATATAAATATAATTATCCACAAATACAAAAGCCTAAATAATTTTCTACAAGCATTAAGTCAACATATTTTCGGAAGATCAACCATCCATGTTATAAAGATATTTATCTAAGTAGTAGCTATGACAAGAAGATGTGATGTTAAGTGCATAACAAAATTTTATGATCAAATATGAAAGTTCTACATATTTTAGGGAGATAAATGCAAATTTATATTGCATGATATAGAGACATAGAACATGAATATTGTTGCCTCATGTGTGTATTAGTCGTTATTCGTATAAGTGAGACCAAAATATTATAAATTCTAATTAGTCATAGGCTTCTTATGTTTGAGGGAAGGATTTGCTCAAGTAAATTACGTGATAAATTTCTTGTTTATTAGAATCTTTTTTTTTTTTTTTTGGTAAATTACATCGGCATTTCTAAAGTTAGGCTTAATTACATAAATATTCACTGTCATTTATAAAATTATAGATACACCTCTTAAAGGACTGTTAGCGCAAATGTACACAGGGGGTGTTTATATAAAATTTTCACTATGGAATAGGGGTGTACTTATAACTACATCTACAACTTTAAGGAATGTACTTATAATTTTATAAAGAGCAGCAATATTTTTGTAATTAGACCTAATCTTAAGAGATATCAATGTAATTTACCCTTCTTTTTTCACCAAGAGTCGATATATCTTTCTTCTTTACTAGACTTCTTGATTTTGAAATGGTAAGTCATTTTTATGTAAAACTATTTGTGTCATGTATCTGTTTTTCGACTTTCAGGCCCTGTTTTCTATGCATAATTGACACCACCTCTCTTAAGGGGGTTATTTTGCTCTATTTTAAAAAACATAAAGGTAAATTGCTTTTTTTTTTTTTTTTAAATTTTATTTTGCACATTACCGATATCACATGGGGGCGAGCTGTAAATTGTTATGCAAATTGAGTTGTCCAACAAAGCCTTGAGGACTCTAAAAAAAAAAAAAAGCCTTGAGAAAAGATCGTTTTTATTAATTTAGTTAGTTAGTATTTGAAGTTTTGGACAAGTTGAGTCAAGAGAGGGAAAGTATCCGGCCAAGTTACTGGAGTGCGGAATATAATTCAATATTATATTCATATTGAGGATAAAAATATAATTTTATAATATTGTACAGGCAACGTAATACAAATAGTTGATAGATGACCTTCTATTGTAATCCGCTTGAAAAGAATACTAATAGATACCGATTCCGATGGATCGTGGACGTAGGAGAATTCTACAAACTACGTAAATCTTGTGTCATTCAACTATCCTCATTTTCATACTTTTTTATTCTTAACAGTGTCTGTCATGATATTATATCCAAGCCTAGCGACTGTAGTTCTAACTATTATGAATAGTTGACGAATAATATTTTATTGTAATTCATACAAAACTATTCTAATAAAAATCGATTTTGAACAATTATAAAAATAGAAAAAATCTCCGAACTATGTAAATCACTTTTTTTTTTTTTTTTTTTTTTATATATATTTTCCACACATCAGATTCGATCTAATCGATTAGAGGCCATATTGAAGGAGACAATGGTTGAAAATGTTGCCCATTTACCGAAATAATAGTAGGAAAATATTAATTAAAGAAAAGTACACTTTATTAATTTATTGTTAGATTTTTTTTATATTGAAAATATGAGGAGTGAAAAATAGTGGTGAAAATGGTGAAATTTGGGTTAGGAAACGTAGTAAGTTTGCAATAGTCAAATAATAATTAAATTTCTTTAGTTGTAATAACTATAAATATAACAAATGTAACTTGATTTAACCTTTTATTTTATAATTAAATAATTGATAATAGAGATAATGACATTTACATCTCTTGATCTATTACATGTTTACACAGACTACTCCTATCTAGATAATTACACATATATCCACGAAAATATCATTACCACTTACACAAACCGCCTCTCACTTTTTTGAAAAAATTACACACACACCCTAAAAACGTTAGCATCATTACACATATTACCCTTATTTTTTAACTATTAGGAGTAGTTTCTGTAATTATGTAAAAGATAGAGATAATTATGTAAATATATCATAGTTCAGGGTATAAATATAATTATTCCTTAATAATAACCCTGTTATGTAATTAAGTAGCAATCTAGCTAGCTAGGTTGTATAGGCAACAGATAATGTCCCTATTTGTGCAATTCTTGGAAATGTAATATGTATTCAAACACATGTAGTTGGGATGGGGTAATTAGCTTTTGAATTCAAGTTCCAAAAAATTTGCTCTTGTTTTGCTTCCTTCTCACCTCATTTATCTCATTTCCAAGGTCTAAAAACTACAGTTAAAAGTACTTTTATGAATTAATTTTAGAATAAATTATATCAATATTATCTAATATTAGGTCTAGTATTCACATAATCGTCGTTGATGCAAAATTATAAGTACATTCTCTTTTAAGTTGTAATTGAAATTACAACACTAGTAGAAAAATATGGCTTTTTACTATGGTTAAACGTAAAAAATTATGGTGGATACTAATTAAGCACGCAGCGCGCGCAACTGTTATTAGATGTTGGTTTTTTTATACGTGAGGCCAAAATATTTGTAATAATTAAAAATTATGATAAATATTTTAGTCATAGGTAAAATCATAGCGAATGTTGTTTAACTGTGGTTAGAACTTAAGTTTTTGCGTCGAGGGTTTAATGCAATTTACCATCATGTGATATTAGAAATGAGCAAATTACCCTCCTATAAAAAATAAATAGCAATTTACCCCCTTGTACTTTTTAAAATGAAGCAATTTACCTCACTGCCAAAAGATGTAAATTGCTTCAAATGTAAAAATATGGGGACGTAAATTGCTACATTTTAAAAAGCAAAAAGGGTAAATTGCTATTTTATTTTTTTATAGGGGAATAATTTATTTTTTTGCAATATCACAGGGGGCTAAATTGCATTTTTTCCCTTTACATCGATTTTATCTAACTATGGTAAATAATTTTACTATAATTTTTTAATCATAATAATTTATAATGTAAGAAATAATCAAATTTTTAATAGCACAAGTACAACTCTTGTTCAATAGCTAAAATTTTTACATAAACACTCCCTAAAGTACTTTCACCAGTATCCCTCGAAAGATGTACCTATAAATTTACAAATAGCATACATGAAGTATTTTTGTTTCATTAAAGAAGTGATATAATAATAATTTTGTGAAATGGGTCCCATAATAATTTATAATGTGACATTTTTAATGTTTCCACTAATTATATGTATTAAGAATAAAAAAAAAATAGTTTGCAACAATAATAAGTTTTATAGTTTTAGTTATAGTAAAATTTATAACTCGCTATATATAATTCATGATACAAAAAAAATCATACATAAAATTGTTGCTGAAAACAATTAGTGACTCTTGTATAACGATAATATTTGTATTGCCATTGAGTTATTACTATATATTTGTCATCAACCGTCTGTAATGATAACTTTATATATATATTTTTGTCATTAATAATTATACTTTGGAAATATTAAAATTATTATCATTTAATATTTATCTCAAAGTAATAAATTAAAATTGTTATTTAATATTTTATTACTAATATTAATTTTTTACTGTAGTAATTTTCCTCATTTTATCCATAAATGACTCAGATATTATTTAATAGAAAAATGTTTTCCCGCTTTTAAGGTGGAGAGTAAAAATAATGTCTTAGTCTAGTGGTTAAGATTAAAGCGAAAGTCTTATGAATAGATTCGAAGTTATGGGTTTGACTTCTACCGAATGTGTGCATGTTTGTCTCAAGAGTTATTGTAATTTATTTTTAATATATTGATATATTAGTTGAATCGATATAATAATTAAAAAAATGAATAATTACACTCCTCTCCTGATGTTTGGTGTAATTACACCTAGACCTCCTGATGTTTGGTGTAATTACAGCTAGATCTTATGTGGTTTGAGAAATTACATCCTGCATCCCTGAGATTCTTTTACGTTTAACAAATAAGTCCCTTCGTTTGTCAAAATTCAATAAATCTACTGATATTAACAAAAAAATCTGAAAAAAAAAATCTGTATTTATGCCCAATTGACTTATTACTGATTTATTGCATGTCAGATAAGTCTTTTATGACCAAATTACCCTAATATATCTTCACACATTAATGCATGTGAGGAGGTATATTTTCACTGTCATAAGAGTAGTTTAGACGTAAAAAAATTATTTGATCTGCAATAAGTCAGTAATAAGTCATTCGAGGGTAAATATTAATTTTCATTAAGTTTTTTTTATTAATATCAGCAAATTTAGTGAATTTAGATTAATGAAAAAATTTATTTGTTAGACGGAAGCAAACCTAAAAATGCTAAATATAATTTTTCAATGTACGAGGAATCTAGGTGTAATTACACCATTCTTTTGGGAAGAAAATTGTAATTATCCCTTAAATTAAAAGAGAGAGAGAGAGAGAGAGAGAGAGAGAGAGAGAGAGAGGGGTGAAGGGCAAAATGCATTTCACCATGTACGAAGAACAAAAGTACATACACTGCACTCCCACGATGGCTTCACATGGCAAGGAATTACGCCCTAACTTTTAACAAATCAAGCATTACGATCTACGACCGTCAACTTATAGCAAGATTTATATTCTCAGTGAAAATAAAAAATGTGATATTTAAATATAAAATTTGGTAAGTCAACCATTATACTATGAGAAAATTGTAAATTTAGTATTGTAATTTAGGCGTGTCATTTTTAATTCTATACGAATTGATTTATGCAGTTTAGTTCTGTAACAATAGAAAAAAGTTATAATTTCCTACAGTATAAATAATACAATTTAAAAATCTTAATAAATCAATACTATTTATGATAAGTCGACAAAATTGATGTGAAAACTTAAGCTTTAACATGGGTTAATCACATTATTTGTCACAGCTAAGGCCATAATATATAAAGCATTTAAGATAGTTTTTAGCCATAATAAATGTTTTAGCCACCCTTACAAAAATCAAGACCAACAACCACCGCATATCCGTGGTCTATGACTATTTGCTATAAATTATTTATTATTACTATGACAATAGCCGTAATTAAATGTTATCTTGTAGTGACTTTGGAGTTTGTAGACCGTTGCAATAATTACTTCACACAGAGTAATATGATCACAAATTCAAATTTTCTTTATAAAGTAATATTCTATAAATAAATTACATTTGTTAAAATGTTATACTCTTGTTTGTATATTGGAAATATGGTGCATGACCATCTTTCTTAAATATTATTAATAGTGAATATCTTAAAATAAAATAAAATTCTGATCAGATTGATCGTATTCAATATATAAGGTTATTGTTCTTTCCGATCTCTTGAATTTTTTTTTTATTTTATGCACACATACATATATATAGGAGGCGATCGGAGGGAACCAACCTACTTAAATAATTCTATGCATTGAGAACGATCGATCTCAAGAATATTATCTAATGTGTATATATATATATATGTTATAAGAATATGAAAATTATCATAATCATATGATAATCCGCATAAATATGGATCTAGATGATGACATGATGTGATACAAATTATTTGATATTTTCACGTACAATTAAAAGAAATAATTAATCCACTTTTACCAGAGTGATAAAAGTGTAATTCTTATTTTACATAAATCCCAAATTTCCAATCCTACCCCTTCAACCAATACTAGATTCAATTAATAATAAGTAGGGGTGGTAAAATGGGTTAAGACTCATGAGTTCAACCCAACCCAATTAAGTTGGATTCGATTGGTTATATTTTAAAATGAGCTGATATATGTTGGATTTTAGAGTTAAATAAGATTATATTTTGTATAGGTTGGATATGAGTTGACGATTAGCTTAATATGGGTCTTACGAGTTCAATCGAAATATTAAAATAACAAAAAAACTAAAAGAACCCACCATTTTCTTTTTCCTTACACACACACACACACACACACACACACATCTCTCTCTCGCACACAAATACGCTTACAACTCCTCTTTCTTCATATATATATATATATATACACACACACACGCACTCTCACATACCCCCCTCACACACACACACATAAAAATTGTATCTCAACAAATATAGAAAACTTGTTTGCACTGCTTGGTATTCATTTAAGATGTGCATTCAAAATATTGTGAATTATTTTGATAAAATGTAGTATTTTTGTTAGATATTTAGTAGATTTTTTTTATTTTATGATTTAACAAATGAATCTTAATTTATATGGTCATTAGATAGAAATGACATGTAATACAAGTTTACTCGAATTACATTACAAGTAGTAATTACCTTTTTAATAGTTCAAATATTATCCTTTTTTTCTTTTCATTGTTTAAAATTTTAAGATCTTTATATTCAAATTAATAAAATGGTTCATACTGACCCGACCCATTTTGAACCCGTTCATTTAAACTCGTTATAAACCCAACCCATTTTGGACCCGACCAAACCCGCCCATTTGCCACCCCTAATAATTAATAATTATTTATTTTTTCTTTTATTTTAACCATTTATCCATTTAATTAATTTATATTTGTGGACCACTCATCTACTACTTTTCAGACAATATGTAATAAAATCAAGAAATGGAATTATATAAGTCATGTGCAATCCTAGTGATAACTCATCATAATAGACATGATTCTCGTCATACTTCTCTCAATTCATTGCATCATGTTTATTCTTTTGTATTCTTATAACATACGAGCAATCCTGTCCTTTTCATGCAAAGAAGACTACATACGAGCACGTACGTATATGATTCTGTCTTTTTCAAAAGCAGGGGTTTACTACTTTTAATTTTTTATTTTATGAAAATTTTAAAATAGTTTAAAAATTCAGAAAATTAGAGACATTTAGTCCCATAAAATTCATAAAATAAAAGACCAAATATGTCGAGTTTTTTTTAATTTTAAGACCATTTTGCAAATTTTAAAAATTAGAAGATTAAACAGGAATTTTGCCGATTCTGTATTCTACGTACGTACTGTTGATGGGGATTTATATGCTTTTGGCAAGAGGGTAAAAAGGTAAGATTGAATTATATATAAGAGTCTTGGAAGCTATAATGAATAGACACGGGTGAAATTACAATAAGGTCCTGAAAAATATGACTATGATTATTTCCAAAAGAAATAATCAGGTCATGTATTAAAAATTGGGAAATTTATTTTTTGGTCCGTTAAGTATGCCCAATATTAATTTTAGTTCGGTAATTATGCCCATATTTTTTTAAGTCCTTTAAGTTTTATAACTTGACGAAATTTAGTCTGATTTAGGATTTTGTAGAGAATATTCCGGTGAGATTTTGAAAATTTGTCGAAAATTGCCTGTGTGGCACTTGAGTTGTTGAATTTTCGGCCACTTATACACGTGTACAGCCATGTGTGATGACATGTGGCCACTAATGATAATTGGATGTTATTTTAATATAAAAAATCTAGAAAAATATATAAAATTTTAAAATTTTGCAATTTTAAATTGAAAAATTAAATTATAATTCAATATTAATAATAAATTATTTTTCAAATTAAATATTTATATCAATAAATAATATTTAATTATAAAAATTATATTTTATTAATTAATTTAAATATATTTTAATAAAATTTATTATTTAGTAAAAAAAATTACTTACTTTCAATCAAACTAATTAAAATTTAAATATTTAATTGGTGTCGCGCCGCTGCCGCCACAGTGGAGGAGGGTGGCGTCCCACGCCCTCACCTCTGGGCGACTATAGTGTTATTGAGTAATTTGGCATTGCCTTATAAATTGGTTTGTTGTTAAGTTTGTTGCATCATTGAACTTAATTTTACGGTTAATTAGGAGTGCACTAATGTATTTGCAATTGGCGTTAACAATGAAGATCAATAAAAGCAAGATTTCAACAAGAGCGAATAACAATATTCCCAGACCGTATTTTCCTCAGTCAATTTTTTATATTAGTTAATGAACGCTTAGTGGAAATGACCAATTTCACAAAGTTTGAAAATCACAATTGTTATCTCTGATTATTTGAGAATCAAAATTAAATTAATATTAAAAGTTTGAGAACGAAAAGTGCAATTATACATGGATGCTATCTAAAAAAAATTTATTATTTGGAGGAAGAGTATGACAAAAGTATATTAATAAATGATAATGTTGGGCATATATATATCTGGGATGGATTGGTTTTAGGGAAAAAAGAATATAGGGTTAATTACACATAGATGTCATCACAAAATGTATATATAATTATATTTTTTTCCAAAACAAAAAGTTGAAATTGTATTTGCACCATCTCTGAAAATTCGCCATCTATAATTATACTCTTTCTGTTGGGATTTGAATGAAAAATGCTGATATTAATGGGAAGTTACATAAACTTCCAATTACCACCCCTCATTTTCCCCTCAATTTTATCCCATGGTAATATTTTTATACTTATAAGGAGGTCAATGTAATATACACAAATCAAAAAATGTTTCCAAATTATTGCTATGATTTGGACAAAAGTACCTGTTTATGAATGAAAAAACTAGTCATATTGTCAATAATTTACGCAGATGGCTGAATGAGGAATAAAATTATAAGTTTATGTATTTTTTACTGAAATCATCATTTTTCGTCCAAACCTAATAATAGGATACAATTGTAAATAGGGGATTCTCGGAGGGAGTGCAAGTATAATAATTTCAATAATTTTTTGGATGAAAATGTAATTTTATATTTTCAAAATTGGTCTAAGAATAGTTAACTCAAATATATAATAATGGATAGAGAGATGAAAAAATAATAAATAATTCTTAATAATTTTTTTAATATATCAAATAATATGAGTATATATTTGGTGGGGTGGGGAGGTGGAGGGGGAGTTGTACCACATTTGCCTTAAATGTTGCAAGGTAAGAATATTACATAATTCCTCCACCAACTAATCATTTATTGCACAAGCAGTTGTAGCAGTAATAATAATCCAAATAAAAAACATGGCTGATACAGTCTCTCATCCCATGAAACTTACTGTTTCACTTGCACAATTTTTCATCAATTTGACAATTTTTATTATACTATTATTATTATTATTTTTTTTTTTGTGCTAACTTATCTGTATCCTTATAAATATTAGCATCTTATGATCTTAGATTTGAAAAGCCGGGTGTCTAGTAATTTCGTTAGACTCGTTACTTTATTGGTAAATTACAACAAAGAAAAAATTATCTTTTCATGAGCCCGCTAAGTATGGTCAATATTAAATTTAGAACGGACTAAAAAAATAATTTTTCCATAAAACTACCTCACCTGAATTTTAACATAATTACAAATACTTTTCCATTATTTAGAAAATTATAATACCCATGAAATAAAAAATAAATATTTAGCTTCAAGAATGTGATGTGAAAATTACTACTTTACTCTTACTGATTTTGTTTTTTTATTTTATTTTAACAAGAAAAGAACTTTTGAAAAAATATAAAAAAATAGGTTGGGAAAAACTAATCATCCATAGGGCATATTAGTCCGTAAAACTATTTTAGAAAATTCTAATATATATATATATAAAAAGCTAATTAGATTGGACTTATTATTAGAAATATCTACTTGTTACATACAAAGATAAATATAGTAAAAAATCAATAGAATAAACTTAAAAGCAAAAAAAAAATTCTTTCAGACTTTCAGGTTTTGATGTTGAAATAATCACCATCCTTTTTGGGAAAAATGCAATTTTAGTCCTATAATTTATGGGGGTGACATTTTTTATCCTGCACGAATTGATTTTCACATTTAGTCCGATAACTTTAAAATTTTAACAATTTTCATCCTTTTCCTGCCAATTTGATAGAAAAATTACATGTGATTTGATATATGTTTCAATTAAATTGCATTTTTAGACATGTAACTTAAGAGGCATTTGTATTTTTAGTCCTAAACATATGGGATTTGGCATTTTTTATCCTACATGAATTTCTTTGTAGGACTAAAATTGCAAGTAAATTGCAATTCCCGGCCAAATTGGCCGAAAAATAACTAAAATTATCAAAATTATAAAGTTATAGGACTAAATTGCAAAAATCAATTCATATAGGACTAAAACTACCACCCCTTAAATTACAGGACTAAAATTATAATTTTCCCTCCTTTGTGTATAAAATTTACACGTTCAAACTAAAATGTGTAACTTTATTTATTTTAAATTGGTAGAATTTGTGTGCACATATTAGTTTATTTTTAAAAAAATTTATGTGCGCGAGTATCACGTCCGAAGGTGGACTATATATATTCATTATATATTGCCAAATTGCGGACAAGTATCATATGAAACGCAACAAAAATTGCAAGCAATTAACAAAAATGCAGCAACAATGTATTATGCCCTGCATATTAAATTACTATAATTTAAAAATTATGATAAATTAATATTATCTACTATTGTGAAATTTAATCAAAGCGAAAATTTTAAGTTTGAACAATAGTTAATTAATATTTTCATTATAAGAAAATGACTCAATAGTAATAAAAAAAATTAGTGTTGAGCTAATTAGCAAGTAAAATTCTCATTATTAATATGAAAAATATACTTGCTAATGAATTTAGCAACGAAAATTTACTTGCTAACACAATTTAGCAACGAATTTTTAATATATATATATATATATATATATATATTAAATAATATAGATTAGCAATTAACAAAAGTTTTACTTGCTAATTATAAGCTGGTTCGATACTGATTTCAACATCAAAATTTTTCATAAATATTGGATCATTTTCTTATAGTGTTTGTGATGCTGTTAACAATGACCAAGACGTATGCATGCTACGATTTTTAGTTATGATTAATATTTTGACAGTATTTGCCAAAACAACGAGTAATAACCTTTGTGAAATCATAATTATTTAGTGTTATTAATCATCGTAAATTTTTATTTTATTTTTATCATAGAAATTAATTATCACAAGATGTCGTATTTCTTGTAGTGAGGTCCGCCTATCATTTTACTTGCAAGAAAAGTGGAGTTCTGCCCTGAAACAATCTTTTGTTTGATTTAAAATCATTCCAAAACTCCAGCTATTAGAAAGACACAAGTCTACCCTATCCCCCTTTAATTCCTCTACAATTTATAGACTTAATTGCATTTTCAGTCGTGTAATTATATTTATTTGGTATTTTAATTTTTTAATTTGTTAAAATTGTAAAATGGTTTTTCGCTTTCTTGATTTCATGATTTTAGAACAAAATTCGCTACAAAAAGGTAATTTTTTTTAGTGACATTATAAATAATCACGATTTAAAAATTGGTAAATCAATAATATTTGTCACAATTAATCAATATTTGTCATGATTTTTAGTTAGGACCAAAAAATTAAAGCCATGGCTTGGCCTAATATGCAGAAACAACGATTAATTTTGTTGAAGAGTTGTGGTTAATTGTATTCGCCACATTTTTATTTTCTTTTAAACATAGTAACCAAGTGTGCCGAAAAATCATACTTATTGGTCGGATTTCAATGTCGGCCGAAATTATGATGCCACTTCTAGCCACTTTTGATAATTTTGGTCAATTTTATCCTAACATCGTAAAATTAGGAAAGGTGAGGACCATTTTACAATTCTAACAAATTACAGAACTCAAGTGCCGAGGAATTACATAGCTAAAACTACAACAATTAAATGATTTTTAAATATAGAATAGCGAAACACCTACTATCCGTATATGAGTTGACATCTACAGTTTTTTTGTGTCCAAAAAATCATATAAAATGCTTTTCTATTCATTTTTTACACTTTTCAACTATTATTAAGAAATGATTTGATATGAATAGTAATTTTTATCTTCCTCAATCACAATACCGAATATGCTATTATGAAATTTAAAAAACTGATACCTCCAAAAGTAAAATCGAACGCCCATTTTATATTCCATGATAAAACTTCCATTTTTTTCAATAAATAAATTATAATAACTCATCTAAAATAAGACACCATTCACATATAACAAAAGGGTTAAAATGCAATTTACCTCCTGTATTAATGAAAAAGTACAAAAAAAACCTATGAAAAATTAAAGTGTAATTTACCCCTTTGTAATTTAAAAATGGTAAAATTACAATTTTAGTCCTGTAACTTAAGGGGGTGACATTTTTAGTCTTGTACGAATTGATTTTTGCAATTTAGTCATGTAACTTTATAATTTTGACAATTTTAGTCCTTTTTGGAAGAAAATTGCAATTTTAATCTTGCAAGTAAATTCATGTAGAACCAAAAATGCCAATTTTTCTAAGTTATAGGACTAAAAATGACAATGTCCTCTAAGTTACAGGATTAAAAATGTCGGAAAAGAATGAAAATTGCCAAAAATTTAAAATTATAAGACTAAATAGCGAAAATCAATTCATATAAGACCAAAAATGCCATCCCCCATAAATTACAGGACTAAAATTACATTTTTCTATTTAAAAAATGATGCAATTTGCCTTCTTTCATTTCAAAGGGGGGGTAAATTACACCATTTTTTAAATCATAAGAGAATAAATAGCATTTTGTTTTTTCGTAAGGACTTTTTTATAACTTTTCATTAATTCAGGAGGGAAATTGCAATTACTCCTAAAATTAAAATAAATACCCACACAATCAAGAACAGACTTGTTTGTTAATTAGTGATACTTCAAACTTTTCAAAACCCAAATTCTCTCTTCCTAAATTTGTTAAAACCTGTTTAAAAACGATTCCTGTCGTATTGCTCCTTCAATAGTGAACTGAAGAGAAGAGAGGACATTTTGGTAATTTCGAATAGGTGTTGTCAATCAATGCAAAAGCATTTTGATTGGTGACGAAACAAGGCTGTGACTGGTTTGGGGGTTTATCAGAAACTGCTCAAAATATTCTAGAAACAAAAATGAATATTTATTCCAAATAGTACAAAATAGTTCTAATTTATACTACTAGTTATCGTTGCACGTAATTTTTAGAAACATATAAAAAATTCTTAGTGTGAAATGAGAAGAATTTTTTTATATAAAATTAATAAATTATAATTATAAATTATTATAAATATAGAGAAGTAAGTGGGGAAAAATGTGGAGTAGTGAGTAGTTAAGAAAAAAAAATATAATTGTGAAAATATTAAAAAAATTAAAATTACTAGTTTGATCAAAAAAATTTAAAGAAAAATAAAATAAAATAAAAGGTAAACTTGAGTTTTAAAAAGTTGGTATGTCAAAAGGTATTATTTTATAATAGTACTAGATATCTTCGCGCGCGGTTTCCGCGAGCATATAAAAAGAAATTTGATTTGAGATGATAAGAAAAAAAAAATTGTTAAAGAATAAATTATAATAAATATGGAGAAATAAGGAGAAGAGAAATGTGGGTAGTGGGTGATTATGAGGAAAAAAAAGATAAAAAAATTATTAAAAAATATTGAAATTACTAATCTGACCAAATAATTTTAAAGAGAAAAAAATGAAATGAAGGGTAAATTAGGGTAATCTAAAGTTGGTACGCACAAATAGTTCTCTTTTTTAATAGTATAGATAAGTAAGTACCTAAATACATGTACATTCCTATTATCCCCAATTGCTTAAGTAGATTTTCGATTATTTTTATCAGAATGTTTAAAGTTGCCATAAAATCGTAAATTGTAAAACTAAAATTGCCACTACATTTCTTACTGAACGAATCTCATAACATACGTGACTAAAATTGAAACTTTGCCTATTAAATATGTATTATTTTTTTCTCAAAATATCTTTAGTATGAATTGTATACACTATTTCCTTTTTAGTAATACGTTCATTAAATCAATACATCAATACAACAAAGACAATAACAACATCAATATGACTATTAAAAGTAATGAGTTACAATAACTCACATAAAATGAGACAAACACTTATATAAAATAGGACATATACCCACATATCTGAAACTCAAACCTATGACCTCGAACGTGTTATAGTCAGCTCAGCCTTAGCCTTAATTATATATCTATACTATATATAACGTGAGAGCACCATTTTTTTGTCTCACTTTTTTTTTGTATGTCAATTTTTATTTTTTAATATTTAATTATTTTTCGTTATTCTCTTCTTAACTTCTCATTTTCTCTTGTAATTAATGCATTTTTATTCATCAATTTTCCATACTTTTCAAACTATACAATTTGATATTTACAGTAACTTTTATCTTTTAATTAAAAAGATAACTATTTAAATATTTTTTTATGCATTTTATACAATTTTTAACCATGTATATGTTATATATAATTCAGAAAAAGTATAATTTACGCCGCACAATTTATATTGTTTGTGATTTTAATCCTATCCCTCACCACATTTAGTCCCATAAGTGTCAAAACAATTGCAAGGTACATCCAACTCATATTTTTCGTTAGATTCTTGAGGGAAGAAAACACATGCTTCGTTAACTTAACAATGTTTGACTACAATAGTGTAAAAAAATACCATTTACGTCCCACAATTTATATTTTTGCAATTTTTATCCCAAACGGTGTAAATTGTGGGATGTAAATTACAATAATTCACACTATTGTAGTCTAAAAAAATGTGAATGGAACGTAAATTGTAATTTTTTTGACAGTTATGAGACTAAATGTGATGAGGGGTAAAATAATAAGATAAAAATCATAAATAATATAAATTATGGGACGTGAATTATAATTTTTCCTATATAATTCAATAATAACATCAGATACCGATCACGTGCATTTTAAATAAACTCTTCAAATCCTTTATCATTCAAATTACTTCTACAATTATTCAAAATCAACTCAAAAATAAGAAAAAATATAATTTTAATCCAATAGGTACAGGGACGCAGCCATTTTAAATATTTGGCACATTGAGAATAAAAATGTGTGAAATTTGTTAAAATGGGCAAAACAGTGCACATAACCAGCTTAGTTTTTGGGTATACTTAGTCATTTTTATCTTGAATGTGCAAAATTTTAAAATTACAGACATAATTACCAAAATAAATTCATACATAACTAAAATTGTCACCTTATACTTACAAAACTAAAACTGCAATTTTCCGCTATTTCCCTACAGAATCATAAACAAACCATCCCATATGCATATTTAATTAACCCCAACATCTTTTTAGTGAACGATCTTTTATCACACTCTCGTATTAAATTGATGTAGCATCTACTTCTATATTGTATATATAGGAACCACTTTTTAATTATAATATGATTAATTATAATTTTCACTTTTAAAAAAATACACACCAATGCTCAATAATATACATGAAAGTGTGGGCAAAATTACACTTTTAACTAGTCCTATAAGAGAAGGGTTCAACACTTTTAGTTTTCTATTTTACGAAATTTTAAAATGATCTAAAAATTAAAAAAACAGGACATATTTAGTCTTTTGCTTGACGAGATTTTCAAAAATAATTTCAAAATTGAAAAAATTCAACACATTCAGTCTTGTGCTTTAATGGATATATCAAACTAAATATATTATATTTTTTTTTCAATTTTGAAACTATATTGAAAATTTCATAAAATTAGGACTAAATGTATGAATTTTTTTTTAATTTTAAACTATTTAAAACGATTTTATAAAATAAAAAACTAAAAACATTAAACTCCTGTTCTTACAAAATTAAATATATATAATTTGTCTTAATTAATTAGCGATATATAAAATCCACAACCCACCTCCCCTGTCTCCATCTATACCCATCATCCTGACCTACCCTACTCTTCTACCTCTTTCCATTTCCACAAAAGCCCTACATAGGTCCCTCCAAACTTACCATTTACCAATAATACACACTATATTCTCTCTCCCCCCCCCCCCCCCCCCCCTCAACAACACTCAAGAATGCTACTACAGTTGCTCCCCCTTTTCTAGGAAAGAAAATCAGCCAATCTCTCTTAGATATGTTTGCAGAAAACAAAGCCCTGGAAACCAACCAAACATCATAAGTTTTCTAGGATTGATCAAACACATATAGATTTAGTACAACAAAACCTAGTTAAGATTTCTATTTATCCAAACCTGTCAACCCTTTTTGCCTTCTGTATTCTTGCCTGTATTCCTCTTCTACTTCAACTCCTTGAGAAGCTGCAAATTGACGGTTCTGATCATGCCAAACATCACAACCCTTTTAGCTCTATGATCAATCCTTATATATACTTCAGTTTCTTTCTTGAACCCTAGCTAGCTTGAAGCTTTGTAACTTCACAGATCCTGTCTGACTGTTTCTCTCTCTCTCTAGAAAAACTGTAAATAATTATCAGCAAGAAGACTTTTGATGGACCCAATAACTCAAGAAATGTTCTCCTCAAGCACTGATCATCAGATCAGCGGTTTCACCATCACCACCACAAGCAACAACTCAATGATCGGCTCACCAGCTGGCTCCTCGTCCTCCGCCGCTTCCGGCTCCGCCACCGCCTCCTCCCCTACCACCCTCAGCCGCTACGAGAACCAAAAACGCCGCGACTGGAACACCTTCGGGCAATACCTCCGCAACCACCGCCCGCCTCTCTCTCTCTCCCGCTGCAGCGGCGCCCACGTCCTCGAATTCCTCCGCTACCTCGACCAGTTCGGCAAAACCAAGGTCCACACTCAGCTCTGCCCCTTCTTCGGCCACCCCAACCCCCCCCCCCTGCCCTGCCCACTCCGCCAGGCCTGGGGCAGTCTTGACGCCCTCATCGGCCGCCTCCGCGCAGCCTATGAAGAAAACGGGGGAAAGCCCGAAGCCAACCCTTTTGGTGCACGGGCAGTCAGGCTTTACCTGCGCGAAGTTCGCGATTCACAGTCGAAAGCAAGAGGGATCAGCTACGAGAAGAAGAAGCGTAAGAGGCCGCCGCCACCCCCGCCCCAGCCGGCCGCATTGCCACCTCCGAGCTGAAGCCAGCAGAAAATTCCGACAGGTGCAGTGATCCCAGTATGATGAGAGCTACATTTGCATGGAATTGAGTAATACTGTCTCTTACTATATATAGTCCATCTATCATCAGCTATTAAGGTTACCCTAAATCTTGCCTCTTTTGTATAAGATTGTTACTGCCCTTTTATGCTATTTTTAGTACAACTTTATTAGAACTTGTGGGATTTTCATATTTTATGATGCTATTTACATAAACTCTCTACTTCTTTTCTCTTGTAGTAATGGAAGTGGTAGTTTATGTTCTTGTTTTCTAGTAATGCTCAAGTTGTCATATGTTGCTTCTGCTTCCGACAAACGAAATTGCATCTTCTATTTTTATTACATATTTTATTTGTAATAAAGTTTATACAAAACATGAAATAGAAAATTTAAATCCAAACATCGGTGCTAAGATCTATGTGACTGTATGACCAATTTGTCATGAAAGTTTTATTCTGAAAAGCCTAGACTACTGATGACAAGTAATAGATTTGATGCATCATTCCCTTGTTTCTTTTTTCCTTCTTTTTTTCTGCCCACTTTTTGTAATATTTTGAGGGTTTTTTTAATTAATGGGTCTTGGCAAATCATCCAGATATGAAAGGAAACTTTGCAAGAATCACATGTCAGCATTGTCTAGCACTAAAACTTGTCACTGCTGATGGAGTCTTTCATCAGTTCTCCTTTTGTAAGCTTGTGCTCTTTTTCAATTCCCCAAAAACCCCAAGGGAAAATTTATGCTAATTTTGGATAATTACTGATATAAACCATGAACATGTGTATATTTTCTGTGGGTGAGACATTCTCAGATAATCAGAAGCTTGTTTATGTCAGCTTCATGATCAGTGGGTTCTAAGCTTCTCCAGTTAAATATTACTAGAAATAAGGTTTAAATGCATTTTTTGTATTTTAATTTAAGTTATTTGGTATTTTTGATATTTAATTTTTAGGATAGTATTTTGATCTCATATTTTTTTAAATTTTTTGTGATTTTAGTCCTTTTGTTGTTGGAGTTTACTGTTTTTGCTAAAAAATTGCACGTCTCTCCAATTACATTTTAAAATTCGGGCTTTTGTTTTTACTGGTCCATATTATTTAACTTTTTAGGATATCATTTTGGTCCTATCTTTTTTAGATTTTCACTATTTCAATCATTTTGTCTCCGGAATTCACCCTTCTCGCCCACGAAGGTGAATTCCAATGAATAAACGACTAAAGTCATAAAATTTAGAAAGATAGAAATGCTAAATTAATAATCTAAATTACCAGATAAAAAAGTGCATTTAGTCCTAGAAACAATGATGTAAGAAAAAGGGTCTTCTAGATCTTGATTTATCTTGGTTGTTAGCTAGTTGGTGTTCTTATGCATTTTTTGACTGTGTTGTATGTGTTTTCGGAATGGTCTACATTCGAGGTCATTAATATGCAAATCTTTCACCCATTTCTGGATTGTGTCATATCACTGGATCTTACATGTTCCCCCAGGAGAAGGATTGCATTAAATTACAGTCAATGTACACTCACATGAACTCTTTCAATAGTAAAATTTGGTTGGGTGTTCATTAAAGATTTTCTTGACTTATATATATATATACGTGCGTGTGTGTGCGTGTGTGTGCGTGTGGAAAAAGAAGACAAAAAACACCAGTCATTCAAGATTGATTTGTTTTGCAGATTGAGTTTTCTATTCAAAGTTGTACTGCTTTACCTAATATTTCGGTAACATTATATTTTTAGTCTTATAGAATATTATGAGGTTGAATATTTATTGTCATTTATTTTGATTTACTGAATTTTTAAAATGATTTGCAAATTGAAAAAATTCAATATATTTAGTCCTTTTTTTATGTGATTCAAAATTAGTTCACTACAAGAAAATAATTGATAGCAGTGAAAAAAATTAGTGTCAAGGGAATTAACAAGTAAAATTTTTGTTGCTAAATCACATTATTTAATATAAGAATTTACTTGCTATATTTTAGCAATGAACTGTTTACAATATATATTAAGTAGTGTAGATTAGCAATGGAATTGTTCTTGCTAATTAGTTCGACGCTAACTTTAGTATTAAATTTTTTTGTTGCTATTGAGCCATTTTCTTATAGTGGTTTTAAAATAGAGAAAATGTGATATATTTAGTCCTTTATTTTACTAAATTTGTGGGGCTAAATGTGTCGAGTGTTCTTAATTTTGGGATTTTCAATCACTTTGAAAATTCCGTTAAGTATAAGATAAAACGTCTCAAAATTTTCAATTTTGAGATCTTTTTGAAAATTCAATAAATTAAGTAGCGGACTAAAAATGTTAAACCTCCTATTCTATAAGATTAAAAATGTTTTCGCTTAATATTTATACCCGGTATGCAAATTTTTCTTTAAATAAAATAATTGACGTGATTTTTTGCACACTAATATGATTTGAAATAAAAAATCCAATTCAATCTGTAAATTATGATATATTAAAAAGAAAAAACATGAGGACTAAAGCTGCATGGAGCCATGGAGGGTTTCCAAGGTTTTTATACTGCTATTTCGTGTTGCTTCAAATGCCTTGATAATTAATTAGGTCATTTGCTAATTGGATCCTCATTATTTTAGAAATTATGGGTGCAAACTCCATCTTATACATGCATGGGATGTTGTGTCTATTGAATAGTAGGTTTGTTGTTTCTACCGTAATAATAAGTATTGATTAGATTTTATTTATTTGATATTATCGATCAGAGTATGATTGTTGTAATGATTATATTTCGTTTATTTGACATTATTAATCAGTTCATGATTATTATAATAATTTTTATAGATATTGATATCCAACTGAAATAATTGTAATCAATTTATTTATTTATTTAATATTTCATTAATCTTACTTAAAAAAAATAATTAGTTAGGTCATCTGTATAACTCAATATTCCTCTTTCTTGATTTTTACACAACTTTACTTTCTACTTTAGGAAGATAATTTTAGTTCATTTTGTGCATGATATCTTTGTTTTGGACATAAATTCATGAATTAACCATGTTTTTTTTTTCAATAAAAGAGATAATTTTATTATTACATAAATTTCTAAATAAATTACAAAAAATTCCTACATTAAATGAGACAATATACATCTAATTAAATTCGATCGAACCCATAATTTCCAACTTATTTCTAACATCTCGAGTTCACATAGTTGTTGTGATCAAGAAGTCACTTAAATTTAGGGACCCATTAATGGAGTATAAAAAATAATAATGATTTTATTTTTGTCCATATATATAATGAATATATATATATATATATATATATATATAATATATTATATATATATATTTGGAGTGGATTTACTGTATCTATCAATAAGATATGCATCTTTTAATTTTGATGTTATTTTATTAATTTCGTTATCATGATGATCCATCATACGTTAAAAGACTTTGTCGGTTCTTCCATTAGAGGCTTTCATGTGTAATTAGCTACCCTAGACAGCTTTTGTCCCCAAGATTAGAGGAATTTAAACCATTTTAACTGTAGAGTTTAATTTTATATTATTAAATTTAAAGGTGTAATTATTGGTGGAGATAAATCATACAAGTTTTATTCTTGCTTGACTTGGTTCTTAGTGGATGTTTAGATTCCCTAAAACTATGGCTACTTGTTCATCTCAGAATCCTTAGCTTTTTGTTTGTGGATTAGAAGAGGGTATTTGTCATAGTGTAGTTAGAAAAACATATGATGTTTTTTCTTTTTTACGGGTAATTATTACAGTTGAAAGAAAAAAATAATAGCAAATACAAATTAATTACAGTTTCGTAACGACTGTAATCGTTGTTTTTCTGCAAGCATATATGGTAAAAATATTAGATCTTGTTAAAACCATGATAAATATTTTGATTATGGTTAAAAATTCGACGAATATCGATTAGCCGTATTAAAAATTTAAGATTGCAGAAAACCACGGCGAATACTGATTACTTTGATTTTATTTAATCGTGATTAATAATATTGATCTAAAATCCTGGTAATTTGTATAACTCAAGGTCTTTGTTATGTATATTTATATTTTGGTTAAATTGTATTTTTAGACATGTATGTTAGGGTGGCATTTTGATTAACATAATTTATGGGGTGGTGGGGGTGATAATTTAATGATAATATTGTATTTTAATTTTGGGTAATTTAAGTAATATTTCGGCGTACCAGAGAGGCTCGAGGAGTTCAGCTGACGGTGACTAAATTTAGGGTCTGTATTTATAAATGAGTGAAGAAAGCCTTATGGATAACCAATGTGATGAGTTTAGGATTTGATTTGAAACAAGAGGAAATTTGGACGGAAAGAAAGATGGTCGCACGCTTTTGAGTCATTATTAAGTAAAGTTAGAGGTGAGGGCTAATTCGGATATTATAGTGTAACTAAGTGGCTTATTTTTGCTATAATTTCGTTATATAGTGTAAAGGTTTGTAACCTTTCTAGTGTAAAGTATAAAATTTTGTACACGGTTTACCAGACAAGAAGTTTAATAAAAAAAATATTAAGATTTAAACATTACCTTTCACTCTACAGCCCCTATTTATTCTATTGTGCTTTTCCATTATGCACATTTGTCTTCAACCAATCGTGATAATAAATTCGCGGGGCATTTCCACTCACAAATCTCTTTATAGTATTGCTGCCGGCGGGGGAATTTAAGGAGATGTTCAGTTGGTTGTTTTTTGGGGAAGGATTATAAATTTGGTGAGACAAAGCAAAAGTATCTAAATTATATTTTTGGGAAATGGGAAATTACAAGCACTTTAGTTATCAGGGACCCCACTCGGTTTGCTTGCGCCCTAAACAATTACATGGATTAGATTAGTACAAATATCTTTTCTCTATTTGTATTTGATGTCAGTGTTCCTGGTACTGCAAAAAATAATGATGTTCAATATTAACAGACAAAAATTCAGCTATCGAGCGATATAATTAAACAAGTAATAATTTCGTTGTTAATTCTATATATAGAATTTTTAAAGATAAATAATTAGTTAGCGTTATATACTTCTCCACTGGCAATAACTATGAACTTCCACTATGACAGTTCGAGATAATATAACTCTGAGCAGCTAATTCATTTGTAAATTCTATATTTAATATAATGGTTACTATCACGCAAGACATATGGATACGTGAATATAGCTACTGCCGAGAGAGCTTTATTCTTTATAGTGCTCAGTAAATGGATTAAATACCAAAAATTTATATTCATGTAATTTATTCACGTGTTATCAATTTATCAACTCAGACACTCGGTTGCAAACGACACAAGTCGCAGCATCAGTTGGACCTGTACGATATGCAAAACTCCCTCCCCCCCGCCCTGAACACCTCCGCAATCGCTCCCTACCCTCCCCTTCTAACAGTTTTAATAATCGCACAATGAATTGGATTAAACTCTTTTTTACATTTTACATAAATGGGGTATTAGTGTTTTGGGCCTCTTTAATTTATAAAAGAGTTCCTTTTAATTTAATTATCGATTAGTTGGGATGTTGTTCCACGTAATTGGTTCGCGTGATTAATAATAGGCTTATTATAAGTTATTTATTTGAAAGTTTGTAAGAACAATATTTGGTTCTTTAATAATTCATTGTTTAATTTTTAATTTGTTTAGAGATCATGTGTAATTTTGTATTTTTCACAATAATTTAAGGTTATCTTTGTTTTATTTCATATTTTTGTCGGATCAATTTTCTTCATTTATGAATATAATTTTTAGTTCTATGGTGCCTCGTTTTATAATGGATATTTGTTGATAAATTTTGGATACATTGTGGAATTTCAATTTATTTTATTTCCATGTGTAATTATTTCTATCCACTCGCGGTCCAGTTGTAATAGTAGATATGTAATCAACTTCTAGTCAAATAATGGCAAATGGCAATAAAAAATTCATTATAGAGTTTTATTATAAGGTTAATGCTTAGACACTTAATATTAATAATTATAAAAAGGTTAAAGGATAAAAATTTATTGGGAAAAAACCTAATTACAAACAAAATATAGACATATTAAATCTTAGATAAAATTTATGCGTAAGAAAATATTGGATGCTCAAATAATGTATCTTATTTAGGTAGCTTATCTCTCATTATTTATTAATGGTACTATTATGATGATTTAAAATAAAAGGTATTCTCTTAATGTTTATCCTTTCCATTGTTATTATTTATCCTTTTTATAAAAGGTTAAGAAATTGTGTTTAACTGTATCTATTGCCACGGTTCTAATCATACTCATGACTAAGATTAACTATGTTAAATATTAGAAGTGTTTCTCATATCTTCCATTGCATAGTTTTAAAATGAAAAATTACGTGTGCACGGTGGCACATAATTGTTGATAGGATAATACATTATTAAATTATTTAATGTTTATTAAAGGGCTCATTTTTATTTCAATTTGTGTCGCGCTATTTTTAAATTAAAATTTTTTATTATTGTCTTTATTATGTATACTATATCATATAACAAAATTATTTATTTTAATACACATTCATTTTTATAACTCAATTTAGTTTAATGAATTATTAGTCTTTCCATCTCAATTAATTTAAAATTTTTACTTTGTACAAAATGATATGGGATAGATATGAATCGATATTATCCTGGTTCATGCTTAGAATAACTTGTGGAGGCTAGAGTTGATATTCATAATTTATTTTATTGTAAGATTAAGAGCATTACATAGCCACAAATGAAATTCTCATTTATTAATTACGAATGTGTACATTACAAAAACTCAAACAACAATTTAGAGGATATATTTTAGATACACTTATCTGTTGTTTTTTATACAATATAAATTAAGTTGATTGAATTATTTTTTTATAATTATATACTTAGTTTAAATAGTTAATTTAAGAAATGTTGAAGTAAGCTTACAATTTTTGACATTGTTTGATTGATTAAGCTATCGTGATGGATAATTAAACTACAAACTTTGGGATATTATAGCATGTAAGAGCTCGCTCCGTTCTTGTCTCATTTTAGCTAGCTGGCGAAAAATACAATTAATTACCTTAACTATGATTATATGTTCCAGGTCGGGTCACAACTGATGGTGCTAAATTTCAGTATTTTTGTCTCTTCTATATAAAAAAATTATGGTTCAATTTTATTCTTTGTGTTTATTAAAAGAAGGCTAAGTGATTAGTATACTCTCTATTTTTAGTAATTAGAAATATGACACAATTTATATATTTTAACATTCTTTAACATACGGGAATATGTTTAAATTCTTTACTTATTTATTTTAAAAATAAATACAGAAAAATAAATTATTATTTTTTTATATAAATAAAAAAATAATTTACTCATTTACAATGTGGAATGAGGTAAATAGCATTAAGCGACTTTATAATATTACATAATAGCATAATAGCTTCCCACTTAATTTGTAGAAGACCCCTATCCGGCTTCAGATAGAATGAGTCTAACTTGCAAAATTGGAATTTTTTTATTTTATTCTATTAATCAATATAATTAAACAAAATTATTGTTTGTAAATAATTAATGTATTCTTAATAGGTTGAAAAGTATATATATATATATATATATATATATATTATATATATATATTGTAAATGCATGTATTAATTATGAATTAAATTTTTTAAATAAATTGAATATATTTATAAATATTATTTGCGGCGAGTTTCAAACAAGACTCAAGATCTGTCGGAAACCCATAGTCAAGTCTAGGCCTATTGATGATAGGGTATTACCATACTTGAATTCGATCTTTAAATACCCCTAGTTATTGTTTATATATTTTATCCTGACCCTACCCTTAAAATATTTATTGGGTCTTATCCATTCTATATCCAAAATAATTGGGTCTGATCTGAGTCTTACCAAGTGGGTCTTACACATTAAAATAAATGAACAATTATACATGTGTTCTATATAATGATGTCACAAAAATATATTACTCAATTAATTTATTAATTTTTTTTATGAATTTACGATCAATAAAATAAATTAAAAGCTATTTGAATTTTTAACGAGGATAATTAAATATCGTTGAAATGCATATAGTGATTTTGACTTTGTTAAAATAATGGATCATTACTAATCAATTAAACGATCGACATAAATTCGAAATAAGAACGAAAATTAAAGAACCTATAGAAAAAAAGTATGAAAATCATATCTTTAACTTTAGAAACTTTCACTCCATGAGTTTTTTTACTATTCAAATTCAAATAAATTTTATTAGTTCTATATATTTGTCGAGCTTCACTTATCACTTTATGTTCAAATTAATTTTATCAAAAATTTAATTAAAAATTGTCACTATGAAAATAAAAATGAAAGAAGTATGATAATTTTTCTCTGAAAATCAATACGTAAAAGAATTTAACAAATTATGTAAAATATTTAAGAATTTTAGATTACAAGTAAATCTAGTAGACATTTATAAAAGATTTCCAAATTCAGTGATTTTAAGTTGAGAGATATTTATGATTTTCTAGAGTATCAGATTTTTCTCATTGGGCAGTGGGTATTTTAGAGTCTAGACCCGAATCCATATCCATTGAGATAAGTATCATGAGTATGTGTATGGATCTAATGTAAAACTAATGGATCTGAATATGAGTATTAAATATTATAATAGGTTTGGATTTGGATAATGTCCACCCATTGACAAGTTTAATCGGGTCCATAACATAAACATATGTTCCCAAATCTCGACTCGTACATTAGACTTAAACCCCACCCCATTCAAGATGAGTTCGGAAAGGGATTCTGCTCTATGCACCCGCTCATTAAGTGGAATTTTTCTGTTTATTAAGTTATTATTATTATTTTTTAAAATTGGATTACTATATTATTAAATTTGTTGGAAGTCCCAATTCAAGTGTTGACATAATTAATAACAAGGACTTTTTTGGCCAAATTGGCCAGAACGGATTAAAATTACCTTAATTTAAAATTATAAGATCAAATTATAAATTTATATTTAAATAGAACAAAAATTACCATTTTTATATAATTTACATAAGTAAATTTGCAAACTTCCCAGAACAATAATAGAAAATTTACTGTCAAATCAGTCTAAGTTATACACAGCTTTCAGGGGAAGAAAAGAAGTATTTTATTCTTAAGGACTCGTTTCATGACATCAAATTTCTCGATTATATATATATATATATATATATATATATATATATATATTTACCAAATTAGGCTCTCAATATTTTAAAAGATGTTAATATGCAATTTAATTCAGTCACAAGCTCATCAGTCATCAAATGTTGTTAGTTTTGTGAAGCAATTGGCATGCACTAAATAAAAGGCAAAAATCTAAGGACGTTCGCAATTTCAAAGATGTTCAAAAAAATTCTTGTAAAATTAAAGTATCAATTATACTCTATATAATAAAGAAAAGTTAAAAAAATTCCCTGGACTTAGGATTGGCAGCACATGCGCGTTTACAGCAAAGATTAGTCTAAAAAGTGTCTTTTTTGATGGTTTTGCCCTTCTCTCAAATCTAATATATATAATATAGTAATTTTTTAAAATGATATATGAATGTTTATTAATAATAAAATATATTATATGTAAATATATAATTATATTAATATTTTTAAAAATAATATTTTAATTAAATTAATTAATTTTTTTTTTTTTTAAAAAAGCGGTGGCGGCATGTAGAGAAGAGCTCATCATCCCTAGGTGATGACGGTTGGCCCAACAGCGAGGGCAATCACCAATGCGCATCGCAGGCGAAGGCGACACCGTCTCCCAAATGGGGGACAAGGTGGTGGGGCGTGAGCTAAGCGGGGCCTGGCTGGCGCCGGCGAGTGGGGGAAGGGAAAACAAATCGTGTGGTGGGGTGGGGGGGGGGGGGGGTTTGATTATTATTTTTTTAAATAATATTTTTACTTTTATAAATTATAATAATTTATTTTTTATAAATTATAACATAATAATTTTATCCAATATGAGATCCAACTCATTTTCTAGAAGAATGTAAGACTAAAATCCTCCAAAAATATCCAATTGGCATTTTTTGATCAAAAATTAAAATTTTGGCCACTGAAGGACTAACTTTAATCAATTTTAAAACTTAATGAACTTATAAAAAATGGGCTAATTATGGGACTAAAATTAATATTGATCATATTTAACGGACTAAAAAAATAATTTTTTTCTATATAAAATTTTAAATTTATATATTATATGTATATTTTATAGGCTAGGTTGATCAAGTTGACTAGGAGGGATATTTTAGTCATTATCTCTTAGATATAGGTTTAGATTGACCAAGGAGCAGTTTGAGTCATTGTTCATAACATAGGGATGATTTTTTATATTTAAATTTTCACAAGGAGATTTTTTATATTTTTCATATCACATGGGGTCAAAATGTTTTTAACTCCTAAATAAAATGAATTATTTCATAAAATTGTAATGAATGTGATTTAAAAATTATATTAAATCAATGGTATTCTTTATAGTCTACAAAATTGATAAAGAAAATGAAGTCTACAATAAATCATTTGCTATTTCATTTTTTTTTAAAATTCTTTCATGTTGACAAAAGTAATCCAATTTGAACAAAAGCCTCGATTTAAATAAACCACGTGAGGTCCATGTGATATATCTCAATGACTTTTTTGGTATAGTCCAACACCAGGAGGTTCAAAATTGCCAAATATAAAAAAATTATTTGACTTTTTTGCAATGGTAGAAAGACGAAGAATAAAATTGTCAAAGTGCCAATATTACAACATAAAAGAATATATTTAGAGATTATTTCACTTTTCATACCCAATGTATATCCCATTTTCAATTCTAATACCTGAGATTTTCAAGTCATTAGACTTGGTACCCAAAATTTTTAATTTTCATCTGCCTGAGTACCCTCCGTTAAGTTGACCGTTAAAACAAACAATCAACCCAATTTTGAAGAAAAAATTAAGCGGGAATTTGTCTATGTAAGTGCATGTTTGGCTTCTATTTTATTCAACACACAATTTTTTTTGCTATTTTGATTCATTTCGATTTTAATTTCATAATTAAAAAAGAATACATATTGTATCCAATTTCTAAAAAAAAATAATACCAATTTTACTGAAAATATATATATATATATATTTTTCTTTTTTCTTTTGGCTTGGCAACAATGTAAATGTTGTCATACTCTGTTTATCGATGGTTTATGCTTTAATTTTTCATGCTTTTTTATAAATTATTTTAAAAATTATTTTTTTTTGGCTTTTCTTGTGACTAGTGAAATAGAAAATTTTAATAAATTTATAATCAAAATTCTCGCAGCAAAAATAATAATTGAAATGTATTTTTTATTTTTTGCATAATCAATAATAGAATAGATCAAAGTATGGATATACAATTTTATTTAACTTAAAAGTAAATTGACACTCTTTGAATGACTTATTCAATTTTTCTCTATTTATTTTTTATAAACAATGCGAGTGGTAATTGAACGTAAGACTCTGTTAGTTTTCTTGAATTATTACTAGGCAATTATCCTACGTCACCCCAAATTTAGCATGCATTTTTTATTGAGAGGAAATGTTGGAATTGGAATTTTTCATAACGATTTTGAATTAGTATTTTTAAAATAGAAATTGGGTTAAAAATATTTTTTTTTACATTATTGTTCTTAATTATAAAATTAAAATCAAAATAGAAAATTTTCGTACGTTGAATAAAATGACATCCAAATATGCCCTTATATAGACAAGATCCTTCCTAATTTTTGCTTTAACGGCCAATCTAACGAAGGGTACTCAAGCAGATGAAATCTAAAAATGGGTACCAAGTCTAATGATTTGAAAATCTGATGTACTAAAATTAAAAAAAAAAAAATACACTTTGAGTACCAAAAATAAAATTATTCCAATATATTTGATATCTCATAATGTCGGAATCAAAACTGTAAAAAGCCTAATTCCGGGAACATACCTTGTTGCAATTTCCCCTCCATTTTTCCATTTTCTCCAAATTTAGCAAACTTTTAGATTGAATTTTCACCATAAAAATTCCAAATACCCCCAAGTCATTTTTCTTTAATCCAATCCATAAAAAATATTTGAAAAAAAGTACTTTTTATAACAAAAACAGTATATATGCAATTACTATACAAACAATCAAATATAAAAAATATGAAAACTATTTTTTGTTGCAAACTTTGCAAGCGTATTGTCCGTTACAATTTTATAACGACTTTCGTTGCAATTTTTTTATGCAAACAAAATAAAATGTCGCAACGGAGTTTTCTTTGCAAACTTTGCCATGAAATTATCCTAGCAAATGTAGTTGCGAATTAGTATAATGTCCGTAGCAAAGGTCATTGTAGTCTTCATTAGAAAAATTGCTACAGCTGGTTGCAAAATCGGATGGAAAAAGTTAAAATTCTTAGCAACACAATTTGCTACGGAAAAAGATGCCATGTGGCAAAATTTGCTGCGACCATGATATCTGTGGCTATGCGCTAAACTACATAAAAACCTTATAGCGACGGACTTTTTTTCGTGGCAAGCCAATTTTGCTAAGGATATTATATAAAATCTAGTGCAAAAAACCATGGTAATTAGACAATTGATTTTTTTTTAGTGGGTGACAAATGTTGTTGACAAGATTAAAACAACGTAAAAATGATCCATAGTATTGTAATAATTAAAAGGCAGAAATCCCAACTTTATAAATATATTTTCCATGTTCATAAATAGATGTTAAACCATTGAACGCATGAATGTTATAACATAATTTTATTTCTCAATCATATTTTCGCTTTATAAATATAGACCGTCGTATATTCCTATTGTTATTATTTTCCTTATTCTCATAAAATATAATTAATACAATGTTCACTTAGTACAATTCAGTACAAGAATAATGTCATTAATCTAACATAAATTTCTTATAAAATAGTGATCCGTTGCTAATTTATGTTAAAAAAATTAACAAGAAAAATATTACTTGGTAATTAACTCGTTATTGATTTTATCACCAAATATTTTTGTTGATTGTATACGTTGCTAAATTTGTTGATATACCAACATATTTACTCTCCTTTCTACCTAGTTATTGACATAAATTCTTGTAGTAATTATGCTAATATATATAATTACTTATTTATTTATTTGATAATTGAAATTTTCAGTGTCTAAAAATAGTTAACGCTTAGAAGACCACTATATGTTTGTTTTCATCAACCACTAATGAGTAGGAAGAAATTTATTGGTTGATTTAGAAATATTATGTACTGTGTATTGAATATTGTAATAATATTGTGTTTGATGATTAAAAACTATCAATATATTTAAAAATAATAAGTGGGAAAAATTGATATAATTTGTTAGATTGAAACTCGAGGTTAAGTCAAATACACAATACCCCTACTCTCTACAAATTAATGATACATCCCCCTGAAGTGTGTTAGTCAGTGTAATGTATCTTTAAGGGATGCTTGTGTAAATTTATATTACTGAATAGGGAGTCTACTTTTAATTTATATAATTTACCTAAAATTAGGGGATGTTAATGTGATCTACTTTTGTAATTAAATTAAAATTGAATCAAATATATATATATATATATATATATCCTTAAATGCAATTATTTGATTTCCTAGTTGGGGTTGGTTTGTGAATTTTAAATTTTATGTGTTTCAAATGCAGCAATCTAATTAGTTTCTACCCTCAGACAGCTACCAATAATTATTGGTTTTCCAAAATGTTATAATTAATTAATTATTTTTAAAAATGTCTTTTCAATATCATGGATTTGATTAGCAAACAGAAAAGGTCAAATAATAAGTTCTTTTTCCCACTTAAAACAGTAATATTGTGTTGTCTCTATGTTAGCAGCTACTGTTCTGCACTTAATGTGAGTTTGATCCATTTATTTGATTGATTTGTCTTGTCAGAAATTATATTCTGTGCTGGGAGTTTGTTCTTTTGCTTAATAGTAATTATATAGTTTTTTTTTTTAACTGTACGCATACGATTCATTATATTATTTAAATATATAAAAAATTTTTTAATAGTAATGAAAAAAAAATAGCGTCGAGCTAAAAAACAAATAAAATTCTCTTTGCTAATTTATATTATTTAATACAAAATATTTACTTGCTAATAAAATTTAGCAACAAAAATTTACTTGTATTAGCAAAGCATTATTTAAGATAAATATAAATATTATATATTAGCAACAAGAAGTTTACTTGCCAGTTAGTTCGATGTTGATTTTCACTACAAGAAATATAATATTAGTGACAAAATATCAAGTGATAATTTTTAAGTTATCATTAAAAATATATATTAAGTGACAACAATTTTGCTATTGTCACTTTATAATTATTAGTGACTAATACTATGTATAAAGTTGTCACTAAATACAATTAGTGACATATCTATAGTGACAACATAATATAGTGATAACTATTATTTGTTGTCACTAGGTTATCACAATAGATGAGCCACTAATTGTATTTAGTGACAACTTTGAGTGCATTTTATTGTCACTAATTCTTTTTTTTTTTTTTCCGGTAATGGTACATTTCATTAATAAGTAAAAGAAGTACAAGTATCGTACAACAAGTGAAAAAAGGCTCAAGTACTAGGAATCTTCCACAGCCTAAACAGTGCTATCGTACTAACGAAAAAAGGTAAAGTATCACTTATAATCCAATGCCTACATTCCTCAACAATAATATAAGCTAAAGTATGATCCGATCGATCAGTATATTGGAATCTTCGTTTGTTTCGCTCTTGCCAAGGTGATACAACGTCGAAGCTAATAAAGTTCTATAGGCCGCATTGATAACATGCTTTTCTCTCCACTTCACTGTAGCTCAATGAACACCCGTTAACCAATCATGATGGAAAAGGGAAATGCACATGCTGCTGTATAACGCTGATGCACATACGAGAATATAGACATCTGAAAAATAGATGTGCGTGAGTCTCAGGTTTCCGTTGGAGCAAAGAATACACGTTCCGTCCAAGTGATTCAATCAAGGCTTGTCCAAAATCGACAATTTGCCCAAAATAGCAAGCCAAAGTATAAAGTTGTTCATCGGGATCTTCAGGGGGCCCAAGAGTAGTGAAGACCAACCTAACTTGGGTCCTGGTAGGTGAAAGAGTGCATAAACCTCCTGGTTCGAGAATTGTCCACCCTCAATTCTCCAACTGATACAATTATCCCCTCCATGAATCGTAAGGAGAGAGTATATGATATCCAAGCATTCAATATCTGGGATTAGTGGCCAATTCTACTGCCCATTAGAAATTACTTCCTGTAGCTTTGCCTTCGCACTGGTGTCAGTAAGCTGCGGTCCCCTTGGGAATTGTAAAATAAGTGGTCCAAGGCTTTGCCAAGGATCATGCCAGAGCAAGAAGGAGGCACCCATACCTACTTGATAAACGACCCGTAGACGCAACACCTGACGTAATCGAAGAACCTTACGCCAACCCCAGGATCCCATGCGATCATTGACCGTCCAAATCGACTTTCCTTGCAACCGAACATGATAAATCCAGCTAACCCAGATGGAGTCACAGTTCCCTTGTATAATTCTCCACAGATGTCGACTCATCATAGCAAGGTTAACAACCAAGATGTCCTGGATCATTTGACCCCCTTTCTCAATCGGTTGACATACTTGATTCCATGTGACCTTCGGGTATCCATATTCCAAAGCTCCCTTCCATAAGAAAAACCTCAACCGTTGTTCAATTTTTCGAATAACTCATTTGGGTAGGATGGAAGCCATTGCCCAATAGATGTTAAATGACATGAGGACCGACTTAATCAATTGAACTCTCACTGCAAAAGACAATTGTAGTCCTCCCCAGCCTCTAATACGACTGTTAATCTTCAAAAGTAGTGGTTTACAGTCAGAAAGTGAGAGCCTAAATGAGATCAGAGGAAGCCCAAGATATAGAACTGGAAGGTGGGCTTCTTGGAATCCCAACACCCCAAGAAGCCTGTCGCGGTTATGTTGAGCAGATTTGGATAGAATCAAATGGCTCTTTTTTGGGCTCACATGCAATCTAGATAGAGAAGCAAACATTTCAAGCCCTCTCGTGAATAGGCTTATTGACTATTCGTTAGCCGCACAAAATATCAATAGATCATCTGTGAAGCATAACTGAAAAATCCCAACTCTCGACACTTCCTGTGAAACATAAAATCTCTATCTTGATCAACCAACTGCTGTAGAAGCATGTGAAGTACTTCTATGACTAGGACAAATAGATAAGGAGACATAGGATCCCCTTGCCTCAACCGTCTAGCACCTGCAAAGAGTCCATATGCCGCACCATTAAGACAAATAGAGAATGTGGGGGTAGTAACACATTCTTTGATCCAGTGGATAACTAACTGCGGGGAGCCAAAAAGATGGATCACTGCAATCAAGAAATCTCACTCTACTGTATCATATGCCTTCCTCAGATCTACCTTCAATGCACACCTCCTAGGCAGGTGTTTTTATTGTAGCCCGCGAATAACTCATGTGCTAATAAAATATTATCATCAATCGAACACCCCAGCACGAATGCATTTTGAGACGGGCTTATAATCTTGTCCAGTACTTCCCTAATCCTCTGGACCAATATTTTGGTAATGGCCTTGTACATGACATTACAACATGAGATAGGTTGGAATTTAGAGACTGTAGATGGAGATTGTACCTTTGGAATAAGTGCTAGAAACGTAACATTAAGTTTTCTTGGCAGACGTCCAGTGGAAAAGAACTCCATGATTACCCCAGTCACTTCCTCAGCAATAACCGGCCAGACAACTTTATACAAGCCAGACGAATAACTATCTGAACCTAGTGACTTGTCTTCTGTAATGTCAAAAGTTGCAAGTTTAATATCCTCCTTCGTAACCGGTCTGAGAAGTCTTTGAGCTTTCTCCATGGTTACAATATGGTTAGCCCACGGTCGTAGGTACAACAAATTAAGGAACCATGTGTTAGGCTCTCCTCCCAGCAATCTCCGGTAAAATCCAAAGAATTCCCCAATAATCTCCCCTAGTGTAGTACGAGTTTGCCCATCATCGTAAGTAATTTGGAAGATTTGCTTAGAGACACGCCTAGAAGCAACCTTCCGGAAGAAAACCCTCGTACACTGATCTCCCCCCTTCAGCCATTGGATCTTGGCTCTCTGTTGAAGCATAATCTGCTCTAACTTGACTGTCTTCATATATACCAGTCGACAACAATGTTCAAGGTGGAGAAGAAAGTTGTGTCGATCCCCCTGTAATAGAAACTGAGCAATCTCCAAAAACTCTTTAGCTAACTTAACAATTTTAGATAAATCCCCTTATTCCTCCTTTGCTTACAGAGTATTTGTTTAAGTGCTTTCAACTTACGCATAACAAAATAATAGCAGTACCAACAATACGATGTTTTCAAATATTATGCACACTTGGAATAAAATCAGGAGATGAAGCCAAATAGTTATCAAATCTGAACATACTTACATGGTTATCAAGTAAATTCCCCTTAAAGATCAACGGTGAGTGGTTCGAAGTGCAAGGCGTAAGGTTGACATAGAACGCAAATGGCTATCTATCTAACCACCGGTCATTAACAAGCATTCTGTCAAGTCTCTTCCATAGACTACGAGATGTATCACTGCAGTTGTGCCATGTAAACAAAGCACCCTGCATTGGAAGTGTAATTAGACCTGTATCAATAAGAAATCCTTAAAAGTTCTCTATGACTGATTGTATACCCCCGGACGCACAACGCACTTCACTGATGTCAGCCAGAGCGTCGAAGTCCCCAAGGACTAGCCAAGGCTCGATATCCATAGAATCAGTAATATGACAAAGAGTTTGCCAAAGATCTCTGCGAACACTCAAGTCGTTCGCCCCATAGACAACAAAAACTAGAACTGCAGTATGAATTTGTCTAATAAACACCCGACAATGAATAACTTGTTCATGGACCGTCAGAACATCAACATCTAGCCCATCATATTTTTATGCTAGCCAGATTCGGTTACCTGGGCCATAATCAATCACTAAACTATTTCCAATCAGATAATAAGACTGACTGAATGCGACATACATTATTAACAATAACTCTAGTTTCAATAAGACCAAGAAATTGTACCCTAAATTCTTGAATCAAATCTTGAACCGCCTTTGATGATCACGTCGGTTCAATCCTCGTACATTCCAAACTGCCACGTTTATCATGGATCACTACCTTGAGGGTTGCTTTGTTTAGGGCCCTTTGTAGAACATTCTGCATCGTCACCATTGTCCATAACTACCTCAAACAGATTATAAATGACTATCTCCTTACCTCTCCCATCTCCAACTATGTTCGGGGTACTTGTTGTTCCCTCACATGCTCACGCAATACCGGATCTGATGGAGCAGTTGAGGCACAGATTATAGGCTCTTCCCGAATCCGCCCTCTGTCGGCTTTAGATCCTTCATTCTCTACTTTCTATCGTGGAACAAACATTGCTATAGGAGGTTTAGTTGAAGGTTTAGTTGTCGGGCATTGTGATGTTTGATATCCAAGACTATTGCAGGTTCAACATTTCGGTGAAACCCATTCATACTCAATATCAACACGACACGGGACATCACCACCATCTTCTTTTGGTACCATTATACCAATATGTTTCGGCAGCTTGGACGAGATGTCCAGTATCACACACACACAAGCGAAGTCCAGTCTCATGCGTGCCTTCGTGATTGCATCCTGATAGAGAGGACGTCCAATGCCACTCGCTACTGTGCTAAGGCCATCATTCATCCAGAATTCAACAGGTAAGTGTCGAAGCTTAATTCAAATAAGAACTTGTGTATGCTTGTGTTTACGCAATGCCAAACTAGGCTCCCATCATTGTGATACTATCGGTTGTCCTTAAAATAACCACGGTCCACCCTCTATGACCTCCTCCATAGCCGTTTCAGTTTTAAATTGGAAAAAGTAAGACCCATTAATAGTATCAATAACGTTTTTCACTGCTGGCCAAATCGAATGGACATACTCTTTAAAGTGATGAAAATACGGTTTTTTTCCAAGAAAATAGCCAACCACCGTTGATACCCAACGATGAGATCCATTCCTCACCAATTCCAACGAAGGACGAACAATAATTTCACCATTTTGGATTTGCGAGGGGATATACGATAAAGTTTTGCGGGATGAATTGTTGAAACCAACAACAAATTTATCATTGGATTCAAACGGATTAGTAGTCGTGTTAAGTGACACTGTACCAATAAACATACCCGATGATGAGGGATCCGGAGGACCCAAATCCGGCTTCGGAGCCATGTACTCCACGTGAACAATACTGTCTAGGACCCCTTGTAGTTTTATCGACACATTTAATCCCTCAATAGTCTCATTAGTAGTTGTTTTCCTTGCTTTTTAAAATCTTGCTTCGCACTTGACCCTCAAGCTCTCCAGTATAGTGAAAGATTTCACATCACCATGGTCAATAACCTTCTCGGCAAGCCCAAGAAACTGTTGAAATTTAAATTGAGATGGGATTTCCTCATCTTCCATGCTGTCATCTTCGCTATCCGCATCTTCTCGACTCCGGCTAACATCTGGAATCGCACTGGTATTAGGGTTACGGTTAGGGTTTTGTGTAGAAAGAAGTAGGCGAGAGAGAATTCATTTTTTTCTCACTAATTTGTGCTACCAACACTTTTTTGAAAAATAACAATAATTATTAAAATTATGAAATTCATTATTGTGACAAAATAAATATTTTTGTCACTAAATATATATAATTAGTGACAATATTAAAATTATCACCTAATTATTTTATTACTAATCTTTTTTTTTGTAGTGTTTAGCATCAACTTTTTCGTAGTTATTAAACTATTTTCTTATAGTGAATTCTAATTCTAATTTAATATATTGATAATTCGAATGAATGAATATATTCAATATTTAAATTCAAATACTAATTCAACATATTGAATTCAAATCAATGACCGCATTCAAATGAAATAAAATATAAAAACTACTATTAAAAAAGAATATATTAATTGTGAGAGTCTCAACCTTACCATATTGATGTAATTTCTTAGTTCTGATTTGGCATAATATATAAATTATCTTTTTCTTTAAAAGTGTGATAGTGGGTTCAATAAACTATGATATGAGTTGATTAATTATTAGTTAATTTTACCTTTTCATTAACTTATTAATTATAATGAAAAAAATGTTGGAAAAAATTCAAATTCGTATAAATGAGACAAACATTTTGAAATATAACAATTGAATTTAGAAATCAAAAGCAATAAAACCACGTTGGAACAAATAATATATAACAGGTAGAAACGCTATTTGCGATAATAAAATTAAGTAGTAAACTTACAACGAGAATTGAATCGTAAGAATTCTCAATCTACTGAAAATCGTGAATTTAACCGAATCGCAGAATTTACTACTTGTCTTGAAGAAAATATGTCCCATATTAGTCGTGCACCGGGTACAACGTAATTTTTTGCAGAATAAGACGGTTGCAATTCTTTCGATTTTAGCACTATACCGAAGAACACCTCGATCAAACACTCAAAAGCTCGTACTGAAACTAAGCTCAAATCTTTGAAATAATGAGAGAGGCCAAGAGAGCTCGTACTGAAACTAAGCTCAAATCTTTGAGATAATGAGAGAGGCCAAGAGAGAGAGAGAGAGAGAGAGAGAGAGAGAGAGAGAGAGAGAGAGAGAGAGAGAGAAGAGAGAGAGGAGAGAGAGAGAAGTTTGTGTTGTGTACAAAATGAGGAAGTTTACAACCTTTTTATAGGCATTTTCATCTTCAATGCAGCAAATAAATCAACTAATAAAGGCATTTTAATTCCAAATGAAACAACCACAAACGGTTAGAAGGAAATTGAAATGGCAGTTTTCAATTTTAGGAGAAATATGAAATTGAAAATTTAGAAATTAAAATCAAAATTTAATTTGAAAACCTGTTAAGTTTAAAAAATAAATTCTAATATTATTGTTGCAAAAAAGATATATGAGTGTAAAACACTCACCCTCACAACACCTTATATACTTATCAAATCTTAATTGTCCCATCATTCTCCTATGTGGAACAAACATTTCTTCTCTTTTTCTCGACCTAATATATGAATTTCTTCATGTAATTTTAAAAAATTACAATATCTCTCACAAATTCATAGATTTGAACTCAAGTTTCTCTGACTTGCTTTCAACAATGGTATCTTTCGATTTGAACCACTATCTAAGTTATCTGAAGTCAGCTATCACCAGGTCAAATGGAATTAAGCCTTGAATTTGAGCCTGTGAGGGATAGCATCTGTCAGTAACATCAAGCCACCGACTTTGTGTTAATCTTTAGGGTTGACACTTAGGCCACGTGTCATGATCCTTTTCATGAATGCTTTCAGAATTAACCCAATTCCTTAGTTGCGACAAAACATCTACATTCACTTAGTTGGGCGTCTCTAGGGATGCACTGCTAGCATCTCTTCTAAAAGACTTGACCCCATCTAAAGTTTAACTCTTACTATACTTGCAGTACTAGCACCTTTCAGAATTACAGGTGACGGATTCCAAATACAAAGTTTCATTCTAATTTGGTGCTCTGACATGCCCTACGACTTGTTAATACCACATTGAACATTCTTTGGGGATCTCCACTTAGAAGGTTGAGTTGCCATCGTAGATACATCACTGATGGATTCTCAGTCCCATCCCTAATCTGGATTTATACACTTGTGACAAATCCAATTCTTTTATCAAATGATCAACCACATTGTTCTTTCATTCCACAAAGCCAATGACAATTACTGTCTGACACTAACACATGGCTTCAGTCTAACTTGGATGTGTCGTTGGTCCTTTGGTTGTATTTACTACTCTTTACATTTGTAATTGTGGTTTGATTATCACAATATATAGCAATAGGTGGAAGAGGTTGACTTATAATGGGAAGTTGTGATAACAACCCAAAGAGTCATTCTGCCTCAGTACCAGTATCTAATGCACATAAATCGGTTTTAAAAGTAGACCAGATTATCAAAGTCTATTTTGTAGACTTTTAGGAGATTGCTCCCCCACCTAAGGTAAATACATATCTTGCGCACTCATTACTCCCAGAGTTTTTGACTATCCAGCTAGTATCACTATATCCTTCAAGTACAACAAGGTATCGGCTATAATATATGGCCAGTGACACCATGCCCTTTAAGTACCTTAGTACCTTATCTAGAACTCTTCCATGAGTTCTGTCCGGACAACTAGTGTATTTAGCCAACTTTGAGATAGAAAAGGATATATCTGGTCTCGTGCCATTTGCTAGATACTGTAAGCTCCCAATAATTTGGGAATACCTTAATTGTGCAACTGGAACACCATTTTGTTTTTGAATAGAGCTACAAAAGAATCATAAGGTGTATTAACAATTCTGCTGTTGATATCCAAATTTCTCAATTATTTTTTCAACATAGTGAGATTGAGAAATGGCTATCACATTAGTTGAACGAATCAACTTGATGCCAACAGTTACATTAGACCACCCATATCCTTCATTTCAAACTTATTTTTAATAAATAACTTGGTTTTGGTAGTTATATCTAGACATGATCCTATTAAAAGAATATCATCTACATACAGGCTTAGAACTATCATTTTATCTCCTTTAACCTTACAATATATATATTTATCGTTCTCATTTACGGTGAACCCAAACACAAAAATAGTTTTATCAAACTTTTCATGCCACTGTTTGGGTGTTTGTTTAAGCCCATAGAGTGACTTAACAAGTTTACAAACTTTGTGCCCGTTACCATAAGCTATAAATCCCTTAGGCTGATCCATGTATATTTTATCCTCGAGTTTACCATACAAGAAGGTTGTTTTCATATTTATCTGGTGAATCGAGAGACTATACACTGAAACAAGTGCTATAAGCACCTGGATTATAGTCAATCGAGCTACTGGAGAATAGGTATTGAAATAGTCTATTCCCTACTTTTGTTTAAAACCCTTAACCACCAATCTGGCTTTAAACTTATTGACAGTCCCATTAGACTTCACTTTTTTCTTAAAAATCTACTTACACCCAATAGTAGTACACCCTGGAGAGAGATCGACTAACACGCATGTTCCACTAGAAAAAATAGCGTCCATCTAACTTTTGACATCTTCTTTTCACTGCTTAGCTTTTGAAGAAGTCATAGCATCTTTGAAAGTCACTGGATCATCCTTAATATTGTAAGTGAGAAAGTCATTTCCAAAATCCTTGACAACCCTAGCTCTCTTACTCCCTCCAGGTTCATTCAACTCCTCATGAGTCAGACTAGTACTCCTAGGATTCACCCCCACATTTGACATCTTTTTGTGTTCAGGAATAGAAGTGGAGACAAGTGAATTATCAAGTGAAACACTTGAAGGTATTCCTGTTTTCATAGGAAACTCAATGCCTGTAATTTCTTATTTAATAACCAGAAATCTTAAAAGTATAACTTGTCTCCACAGCCTAAACACAACATCAACAGTCTTAGGGCTCAACTTATTTCTTTTCTGTTCTGAAACTGGCACTTTTGCTAGGCACCCCCGCACTCGAAATTTTTTTAGGCTTGGTTTCCTACCTTTCTACAACTCAAAAAGAGTACTTGTATTGTGTTTTAGAGGGACTCTGTTTAGAATATGACAAGCCATATTCAAAGCCTCTCCCATAAATACTTTTGTAACTCGGAGATTAGTAGGAGACTTTATCATGTCTTTATTTGTTCTGATATTTCATTTAGCTACTCCATTCGATGAAGGGGAATATGGAGGAGTCTCTTCATGAATATTGCGAAAGGTTTGATAATATTCATTAAACTTACTCGACTCATACTCTCCCTCTATTAAACCTAAGTCATTTATGTTTCTTACCAACTTGGGTTTCTGATTCATTTTTAAATAAAATGAATTTATCTAAAGCTTCATCTTTATTTTTCATGAGAAACACATAACAATATCTACTACCATCATCTGTAAAGGTGATAGAATATTGTTTGTGTCCCTGGTTAAAACTCCATTGAACTCACAAATATCCGTGTGAGTTACATCAAGTACTTTTTGATCCCTTTCGACCGACTAACAGGGTTTCCTAACTTGCTTAGCTACATAAACTTGGCATTTGTGACTTCGTTCAAGAATTAATTCAAATTCATCATTCGTTTGATTGAATTAAAATTTAAATGACACTTACTATGCCACATAGTAGATGATTCAACACTCAATACAATAGAATTAGAAACATCATTTTTTTTTATTATCTCAACTTGAACTTTGAACAAACCATCGTCTAAATAACCTTTACCAACAAAAATACCAAAATTCTTAATTAGAACTTTATTAAATTTAAAAGCTAATTCATATCCTTCCTTAACTATTACAGAACCACTAATAATTTTCCTTCTAACAGTGGGCACATGATGAACTCTTTTCAACATTGAATGCACCTTGAAGGAAACTTCAAGTCAATACTTCCTATCCCAAGTACTTCAATAGTACTGGTACCCCATGCTTGTTGTCCTTCCATTGAAGGCCTGATAAAACACAAAGAGAGATTTTTTGGCAAAAACATGCACATTCGCTCTATTCAACCAATCACAAGGTTTGTACATAGTCAGGAGTTTGGGTTGTATGGATACATACCCTTCAATTGCTTCTATGGTGCTAGCACACTAGAACCTCCCATAACCGCTAACAGTTGGCTGCCTAATCTTGGTTTTTTATTGGGACAAAGCTTGGCCCAATGTCCAACCTACCCACAATTCCAACATGATTTGTTTACTTTTGGTGTCCTATTTTTGGTGGCCTTGATGGCTTTTGAGTTTGAGTTAATCTTATTCACTTTCTATTTCCCCATTATTATATTGGCCCTGAGTTGATGCTCAACCGGTATCTTATGGGTCCGATTTCTATGCTCTTCTTCAATGCTGATAGTAATAATAAGATCATCCAGGGACAATCTCCCTTTCTGCTTTTTGAGTGATATGCCAAAATTTTCCCAGGATTTAGGAAATTTTGCCACTATGGACATGACCAGAAACTTCTTAGAAAGCTACATCTCAGCATCAGACCAGAGTATGCTCAAGGTTAATAATCTCACTTGAAACATAATACTTAGCAGTATAAGAGTCAGAACAATAGACGTGGAATAGCATATTTGACAAAGCTGACAAAATCGCTCCTAGGCCTATTTGATCCCTCTTTGTCCACTACGCTATCTCAGCAGTTTTGGGATTGGTATCAATAAGTTTAGGTCTGGTCACCTGAATCACTGTTAAAAGTCATTTTATTGTTAACCAAATTTTTATTTATTGTTGCCAGTGTTTGAAAAACTGGCTTAAAAACTTGTCCGGTAGACCGACCAAGTCGACCTTGGGTGCGATCTGAATTACAACAGAAATAGGCATGGCTATTTTAATATCTTAGGAGATTGAAAGTTCAAATAATTTCAGAAAAAATTCGAGTTATCAAACCTTGTTTTACAAAATTATTTAAGACGTTCCAACAAAAATCGATTTTCCAAAACCTGTATATTTTTCTTCAAGATTGTTGGAAAAAGTTCAATTTTTTATAAATGGAATAAATATTTTGAAATAGAACAATCGAATTTAGAAATCAAAAGTAATAAAGCCACATTGGAACAAATAATATATAACAGTTGGAAATGCTATTTGTGACAAGAAAATTATTTAGTAAACTCACAATGAGAATTGTATCGTAACAATTCTTAATCCAATAGAAATTATGAATTTAACCGAATCGCAGAATTCACTGCTTTTCCTGAAGAAATATACGTCCCATATCAGTAGTGCATTAGGTACAATGTAATTTCTCCTAGGATAGGACGGTTGCAGTTCTTTTAGTTGTAGCATTATATCGAAGAACACTTTGATCAAATACTCAGAAGCTCGTTATCAAAATTACGCTCAAATCTTTGAAATAATGAGAGAGAGGCCCAGAGAGTGCTCGAGAGAGAGCTTGAGAAAGAAGTTTGTGTTGTGTATAAAATGAGGAAGTGCACAACCTTTCTATAGGCATTTTCATCTTCAATGCAGCAAATAAATCAACCAATAAAGGAATTTTAATTCCAAATGAAACAACCACAAACGGTTAGAAGGAAATTGGACTAGCGATTTTCAATTTCAGGTAAAATCTGAAATTGAAAATTTAGAAATTAAAATCAAAATTTAATTTGAAAATATGTTAAGTTCAAAAAATAAATTCAAATGTTTTTGCTGCGAACGAGATATATGAGTGTAAAACAGTCATCTCCACAACACTTTATATACTTATCGAATCCCATCATTGTCTCATTCTCCTATGTGAGACAAACATTTCTTTTCTTTTTCTCAACCTAATTTATGGATTTCTTCATGTAATTTTATTAAAATTACAACAAAATCAACTACGAAGTCGAGTTGTTTTTAATGTTTCTGATATATATATATATATATAATATATATATATATATATATATATATATATATATATGATGAGGGATTAAGAGAATAATCACTAATAGTGATAGAAATACCCCTAGAATGAGGTTTATTCACATGAATACCTCAGATCCAAGTTTGGCCACCCGAGTACGGGGTTAGGTCGCAGGTGCTGACCCGGGTCCATGACCCTACCCGAAAGAATCTTTGTAAAATGCAGTCAAGTCAGGTCTTAGGTCGCGACCCTATCTTGAAATCACTCTGGGAGACCATTGATCCATATGATGTCACATGGGCTAAGATCTGAAAGCGTGACATAAAATAAGTGGACCTCACAAACAAGCAAGTGGACCCATCCAAACACTATAAATACCCCAGGTTTATGGTAAGACATTTATTACATCGAGAGCCCACATTAGATTGCTTGGGCTTTTGCTTTTTTCCTTCACTTCTATCTCAAACACCTTTGCTAACTTAAGAATTGGAGGGTCTTAGTTGGGCACCTTTCAGCAAATCTAACGATCTGCTTTCTATTCTCACATCTCAAACACCTCGAGAACGCGAGGTAGCTGACGACCTGCGATCCGAATCAATATAAATATCTTAAATTCAAATAATAATATGGGCTATACTCATAATATTATAAATTGAGAAGAACCTATAGTTCCCATGAAGTGAAAAATGATAATAGTTTTGAAGAAATTGAAAAACTCATTTTCCAAATTTCGAGAAAGAACTCAAAATATATGGAAAATAAAAATTTGATTTTGAGTAGCAATAGAGAATTTAGAGAATTAAGTTTAATAGGTGTTTAAATATTTTGGGGTTCATATATATTATTATGCTCGGATTTCAAATAAAATAAATAGTATGATTTTTGTTTACTTTCAAAATAATAATAATAATAGTTATTATTATTTGGTGGTTATTTAGATTTTGAACTAATTCGTAGGGTTAATTACACTTAGACCCCCTCTAAAAATAATAAATTAAAATTTTTTCTTAGAAAAGTTTTAAAATTACATTTATACCCTCTCTAAAAATATTTTCGTTTACACATAACCTCCTTTCATTAGATTTTGGACAAAACATACCGATGTCAGTAAAAAAATACATAAATTTTCAATTTTACCCCTTATTCAATGTTTCGCTATGATATTTTTATACTTATAATGGAGTAAAATAATATATAATATATATATATATATATATATATATATATATAAAGTCAAAAAGGTGTAATTGTAATAAAGTTTTGCTCCCAAATTATTGATATAAAGTAGTTACAGATAAATGAAAGAATAAATCATCTTTTAGTGTTTTTTTACTTCCTATACACGGAGTACGGCGAAAATCATCATTACATCTATTTATTAAAAGTGTATTGTTTGAATACTTCATCTAGTGCGTCAAGATATATATATATATATATATATATATATATATAACAATGATATTGACCTCTCATACCATACATAGGAAGTTAAAAAACCACAAAAAAATGATTAGTTTTTCTTTCATAATCGGCATTTTTTATCCAATGGATATCATTTGGGAATAAAATTTTATTACAATTATACCCAGTCGGCTTTAGAAGTATTTCATTTACCCCCTATAAGTATAAAAATATTACACAAAAATATTAAACAAGGAGCAAAATTAGAAATTTATGTAATAGTTTAGCATTTTCCGTCGTCCAAACTACTCTAATGGATGGAAATTTTCAAAGGGAGTGTAAGTATAATTTTAAAACTTTTTCGAAAAAAGCATAACTTTGTATTTTTAAAAGGGGACTAAATATAATTATTTAATATACAAAAAGAGAGCATTTCATCTCTAAGGTCATGTTTACTTGCCATGATTAGATTGTATATATGAAATAATACAACCCGATTTGGTATTTACTTCAGTTGATGGGGGCTCGGGTTTTGCACCCAAGCCCGACCGATTTCACTGTAGCACTTATATAATTCATCCCTCATGTTTTAACTAAATGATTTACCACCCATTTAGTAGCCCTGCGAAAAGTCCAAAGTACCCCTCATTTTGAAGTTAAATTTACGTTGTTAACCTCCTACCATTCATTACTTTCATCAATAGGAAATTGGTGTAGCTGGCATAGTTACACTTCCTACAGACATTGAAGACGATGAACTGAGGTGACTCAGGTGAGTTTTCTATCTGAGCTCCTCCTTCTGTTGGTTTATGGTGTTTTTTTTCTTCAATAATCATTGTACCATCCACAAAGCCCAACTTATTTTAGTTGTGAATCGAAACAAAATCCCGATCTGCGAGTTTTTTTATTCAGATTTGATTTTGATTTTCTTTGGATTTTGTTGTTGTGCATAAATCTTGAGGGAGAAGACGACGTGGGCAACAGATTAAGCAGAAAGGTTGGTTTGCTCGTTTGTAGGTCATGGGCTAGTTTATTAACCTTTTTTCTTCTTTTATTTTTTTATAGATTATTGTGGTGCTTATGCAAAAAAAAAATTTATTTTATACAATGTACATTATTATGTTTGTTGGCATAATACAATTTTTGTTTTAGGATGTGATTATTGTTATATATTTACATTTATTATAAATATAGTTTTTATATTTATTTTTCATCGTATCTTGAAGAGTGTTATTTATTTTTATTTTTATTTACAATGTATTTGTTGCAATTAATATATTCGTACATGGATTTTTTCTAAACTTGTACATTCACAGTTGTCGAATTGCTTATCTTTGAAAATATAATGTTTTGTGTTAGGATGAGATTCAAAGAGAAATTAGAGGTTTATGTTGCCATTCAAGACTTTTTGGTTGATGCATTTCGGATGTTAATATTATTTCATCGATTATATTGTTTTCAAATGTCACAATTAGAATGTTCATATGCAAGGAGAACCTTACATATAGCCTTCAAAACAAAGTACCCACACAAATTCATCTGATGCGGAGGCTTGTTTAATTTAGTGACACCGTGTGCATTGAAAACTTAAGAATGAGTATAAATGCATTTGGGAGGTTGTGTCTTATATTGCAAAACCAAGGAGGATTGCAAGATTCTAAACACATACAACTATCTCACAAGTAGCCATGTTTTTAAGTGTTTTAGCACATCATAAGAAAAATAACCCAGTAAAATATGACTCCATACGCTCCGAGCGAACTGTTAGTAAGAACTTTCATCGTGTACTTTACGCTGTTTTAAGACTCCACCTCTTGTTGCTCGCTAATCCTACCCCGGTGCCACCAAACAACTGTGCAAGATGGAAGTGGTTTGAGGTAATTGTTTTACTCTCCTTTTGACTTTTTGTATGAACTGCGCATTGGTGATAGATAACAATTCCAGTTTCTCTTATAAAAACCCATGCAGGGTTGTTTCGAAGCTTTGGATGTAATATACGTTGATGTTCGTGTGCATGAAGAAGACATGGCTAGATAAAGGACGCAAAAATGGCCAGTCTCTATGAATGTTCTTTGCGTGTGTGATAGAGATATTCATTTCATATACGTTCTAGCAGGATGGGAAAGTAGTGCCACTGACGGTAGAGTACCGCGAGATGCAATTATCCATCCCATTGTCCTTAAAATACCTAGAGGTGTGAAACTTGTTTTAGCACTTGTAACTATTTTCAGTTACATAATTCAACGCTGAGTAACATTAACGTTATTGTTGAAAGCGTATGTAGGCAATTATTATTTGGTTGACTGTGGATACAACTACGGTGAAGGATTTTTGTCACCATACCGCAGGGTTCGTTACCATCTCAAAGAATGGGAGTTAAGAAACAACATGCCACAAAAAATTATGAAGAGTTTTTCAATATGAAGCATGCATCTGCTTGCAATGTGATCGAACATACATTCGGTTTACTGAAAGCTCGTTTGGGCAATATTAAGATCCCTTCATTTTATTCCATCGATGACCAAAATTGCATTATAGCTTGTTGTCTTTTACACAATTTCATACATAAAGAGATGTCCCTTGATCCTATAGAAACAATGGTGAATGAATCTACCACTCTTGGTGACGCTAACAACACTGAATACATAGGCATTGTTGAGACAAACTCAATTTGGAATTCGTGGAGAAATGAAATTGCTAAATTAATGTACAATGAGTGGCGTGAACACATTGTGATGTTTTTTTTGTTGTTTTGTCGTTGCATGACTGAAACTTTAAGCTGATTTGTCATTTATTTGTTTGCTTTATGAAAACATTGTCTGATGGAGTAATGCTTTTATATTGAAGTCTTAATAATTGTGTTGTTCTTGCTTTATGAATAATGATAATTTTTTGTGTGTATGCATCTTAGACGATGGGAGCAAAGGAGTTCGTTGATGAGGGGTAAAACGGGATGGAAAACTATCAAGTCGTGTGTGGTCCACTATAGAGGAAAAAACGTTGCTAGAATGTTTATGGGAGATTGTGCGTATGGGCTGGAAGTCTGGCTTATGGATAGGTTACTTAGGTGTTCTTGAACAGTTGTTAAATAGGACTTGTCTGAATAGTGGGTTAAAGGCTGATCCACATATAAGTTCTGAGATTCACGTGTGGAAGAAGACATATGGCTGTATTAATGATATGATAGGCCGTAATGGTTTTGGTTGGAATGAGACCACCAACTGTATTGACCTAAAGGATGATGTTTTCAACAACTTCGCAAAGGTAATTACATGCTGCTTTGAAATAATTGTCTATTGAATATGAATAGTAATGGATTATTGGCATAACGAGATCATATTACAAATTGATCTTTCGCAAAGACGTTGCAGTAAAAATCATTCCCGTACTATGTGCAATGGTGTGAGGTGTTTGGAAAGGATAAAACAACGAGTGAATATGGCTTAGATCCTATTATTGCACCTCAAAATCCTAGCAACACCGGAGAAAATGAGTGCTTTGAAAATATTCCCGTGATACCTAAATATTATGTTCCAACACCTGATCCTAGTTTATTTGGAGATGATAATGAGTTTATGAACTTATTCGCATCTGGTACTACACCAGTGAATGTGGATCGAGCTGATATAGAGCGAGTTAGTTGACGAAAGAGAAAATTGATCGCTAGTGACATTGATGATAAATTTGAAGAAAAATTTGAGGTCTTTGTCAATGTTTCTGATGCTAGATTAGGTAACATCGCTAAACGTTTTGGCCTAGAGGCCGAAGAATCACATGCATGTAAACAGGAGTGGAGTGTCGTTAAATCGATCCCTGATTTGACGATTGAAGAGAAATGCACTGTTTCCAAAAAAACTAGTGAACAAACAAGATTGGACTTATTTCTGAGTATGTCAACAACTGGTAAGGAAACATTTGTCAAAATGTTGGCAGCTGGTAAAATGTAGAAGGCGGTTAATATAACGATATATTTGACGTAGATGTTGTGAAGCCATCCTTTTTGTGGACATGAAAGGATGACTTAAGTAGCAGTCCGTTGGCCAAATTTGACATGTGCTTACAATCGGTTGCATTACAGCATTTTGACGGAATTTACTGTTTGTAACACTATCATTTTGTGATACTTTAGTACTAACAACTTGTCATGTGCTTAACATTACGAACATAATCACCTATATAACCATACAGGCGATACATGACCAAACATTTTCAAAAAGGGTAATTAACCCAAATCACAAGCACAGTCAATATAGATAATATAAAAAACACTCAATAGAGCTAACATAAAACACTACACATTTCCATCCATCACTTCTCATCAAAGTCCGATGAAACTTCCACAATTGCCTCAACATCAATTACATCCTCCACGTCAATGAGCTTGAGCATTTGATGTTCCTATTTCATCTCTTGCCTTGGAACTGGTCTCAATTGCATAACTTTACTTTTGAAATATAGCCATTATGCACGCAGTTTGGATAACCAAATCGTTCATATGTTTTTGCCAAAGGTTACACCTTGTTGCACATAACAATTAAATGTTAGACAGTTAAAATACTGTTATATGAAAAGAAGTGGTTAAGAGATTATACTTTCGCAATTTCCTCCCAAACTGTAGACAGAGCATGCATTGTATTATCCCAACGGTCCCAAAAAACTTCCGACTTTGCGATGAGGAACTTGAAAGTCTCGAAACGTTGCTTCAGCTTTTCAAGCTTTAAACGGTTTTGGTTGGTTGTGAATGCCTCTTTCAACACCAGATTCACCATATTAGTTGCACGTCCTAGTGCATCTGCGTCTACCACACTGCCCTTATTAGTTTTTGTTTTAGCGACAGCATCCCAAAGAGCATTAATGAAACACTGATCATGCGCGTGTCCAAGTGGGAGTGTATAATAATTTTCCTCGCCACGGTGGTGATTGTACTAGAGTAGGAGAGCATATTGTCGTTACATCCAAGATTTCATTGTGGACGGGTGAAGGGTTTGCTCTTGTCATTTTCTTAGAAAAAGAAGGAGAATAATGGGAATTCTAGAAGAGGGAAGGCTGCAACGGGATTATGAATGGGAACTACATTATATAAATACAATTATGGAGGGGAGGGGGGAAGCATTATTCACATGAAACAAAAAGAGAAAATGGGGAATATCAATGCATTATAAAGATTTAGACAATCCACATGGCAGTAAAATAGAGGAAATCTAAGCAACCTTCCTAACTCCCAAGCACAAAAAGAAGAATGGAATCTAAAAAATGGTGTGGGAAGACAAAAAGGTTGTCAAGCCTTCAAATAATGCCAAAAAATTGCATAGTAACCGGTACATAAATCAACACACCATGATTACATAATTCAAAAAACTAACATTACATAATTTTAAACCAAAATCATTAGATAATTAAACCAATTCCATTACATAAAATAACATAGATTTTAAACTCCAGCAGACCTAAAAATTAAAATATGACAAACATAAACATAATCATCAACATTAAAAATTAAAAATATGACAAACACAAACATGATATTACTTACTCTGAATTATCGCCACTCAGTGGCGAAAGACTAATGACATCTTGGTTAGCATTTCTGGGACCTATATTATTCTCATCATCATCATTTACTCAATTGGGAGTTGGATCTCTATAGATGATCTTCGATTGTTCCCAAGTAGGATCAAGGAGATTGATGTATGCCTTCACAACCCTCTTCCTCTATTACAACAAATGAAAATATTAAGGTTAAATACAAATAAAAACTACTCATAATTGGCTAATTAAAAATGTGATTCCAAACATAAGTTTACATTGCAAGCATAGTCCCAAACCACTTGATCAGCATTTAAGTCATTTGTTATGGGGTCATAATGAACACCCTCTAACTCAATAATGTATAAAAATAAAAGATACCTCTCGTATAAAATTTGTGTCTTGTCTTCAAAGTATTCACAGTTGAAAGAGGTACCAAATAATTTGTTCACCTCGCTCATCCCACACTGAATTGAAAAAAGGTCCGGATAACCAAGTCTGCCAGGCCAAGCTATATAAGCTCGACAATAGCATCCAAGAAAGTTCTCTTCCATTTTCCTAGTCCAGTTAGTGTTATAGAATGCCTTTGTTGGATAGTAGTTGCATCAGTTGCCATATTCTTTTGACGAAATAAGGTTGGTTTTGGGTGTTACATCTTAACCTACTAAATAGACCCAGTGCTCCAACAATTACCAAATCAATAACATTCACAAACAAGAACCAAATCCCACAAAAGCTGATACAAAATCCACAAAAGCTGCTATACTCATTTACGAGGCACTCACGGGTAGGCACAAGCCAACAAACAAAGTGCACAAAAGCAAAGTGCAATATCATGTTTGCTGGAAAGAAAGATTGAACTATACAAAAGATAAAAACATTACATCTTAAATAGTGCATATGCTAAAATACCACACTTTGTTACATTAGCCAATTATAATGATTCAACGCATTTACATCCCTAACACCAGATTTCCATGGGTTTTTTTTTCTATTGTCATGGTGCATGCGAACCATAATCAACATTAGAAAAAATAATATCAGGAACAATGCAAGTATAAATAAAAGCATGCGCTTGACAGTATACACCTTGCGCAACTCAGCACGTAATATTGAAACTTCCTCAAGTTTCTTCGCATACCCATTAAGCTTTTTTAGTAATCCTGGAATGACAACCAAACTCCTGGTACACATTGGAGGATCAATCTATTCGAACGCCCTACAGTAAATACCCTGCAATGTCACAATATAAAAATAAAAGTCATTAATGGTTGTCAAATAAATTGTGGCTTGTTATATACATTTTATAATTAAATTATAATTATAAATCTTAATAAAAATTATCAATTCAAAGGCACTCAACTAACATTAGAACTTGGACAATCACGGAACCTTTGTCCAGGATTTAATGTGGTCCATGATGCTCGTGTAACAACATATAATCAAATCGACAGATAGCATCCATACCACTGCCGGATGTATTATTGTTTCGACGTATGCCGTTGCCAAGGTTCTTTGAGTGACGATTATCCGAAGACCAACTATGACTTGAATCTCCTTTATTTGAATCCATTATCAAAGCTTCAAAAATAACGAAAATTGCAATCATACTTGGTGCTTTACCCTATTCTACTTCTGCTCAAAATAATCACATCTTCTTTTCATTTGTATGAGAATTAAAGCAAAAATCCACAAACATCGACATATATCTCGAAGAAAACCCAACATCCGTAGATTAGGGTCAACATTGAGTCACAAACTCTGAATATGATTGCGCGATTACACATACCCAAGGCTAGACCCATTAAAATTAAAAGAAAAAAATATGATTGCGCGATTCATGTTAGTAAAACAAATAGCCTCGACTTCTTGGAATTAATTGAAAATTACCTACAATGTAGTTGAGCGATTGCAGCAAGTTTGTCTCTATACTCTTCTTAAATTCTAGGGCTCGTCCAATTTTGTGGGAAATGGGTTTAATATTTTTAATGATGACATTCTTAATTTAAAATAGATTTGTACAAGAAAGCAAAGTTATCATTTCAACAAAAATTATTAAAATCAACCAAAGCAAACGTGTGATAACTTTTAGTCCAACCAATGTAATGCACCATAATAAACACCTAATAAACAATCCTGAATTTTTTTAATCATTCATTTAACAAAGATAGTCCTATCACACATTTAATTGAATCCGAAAAATAAATGGGGCCTAAATCCTGTAAACCGTCTCCGCTAAAGAAGGACGGAAATTTCTCCTACAAGCCATGGCTTATTTTCTTGCCAAAAAGTCTCCATCTTTAAGAGACGGATACCGTCTCTAATCAATCAACAATTTTAAGCATTTATATTTTCATCAAAATCCATCTCTAAAACAGTCTTTGACACCGTCTCTAATTTCGTAACATCCAAATAATCCACCTTTATATACTTCCGTCTTTGACTTGGAAATAATGTCTCAAGTTTTATATATAACCATCGTGTGGTTGTTTATGTTCCTTTCTAGTTTTGTACCTCTAAATCGTCTTTGTTGGCATTAATATATCTCTAATTATTCTATAACCTTTTCTACACCCTCTATTTTCATCTCCTGTTAATAATATATTGTTTATTTTCACTTAACAATAAGGGTTAATTAAACCCTAAACTTCTTCCGAAAATGCTTAATTACAATTTTCTCTAAAAAACTTTAAAAATTATATATATACTTACAACTCATCCAAAAATGCTCTATTTGTGAACCAAATAAAAGTAGTAAATTTTAAATTTTATCCTTGATTTATAAATATAAAAAGAAACAATTAAAAAATAAAATTATTAAATACCCGACCGCTATATATGCCCCTGGTTGCATATATAATGAAGGATGTCTCTGTAAGATCCTAAGCATTATTCTACTATCATGTTTTGCTAATTAATTACTATAATATATATATCTATACTATTATAAAAAAAGACTCTTTGAGCGTATTAACTTTAGATTGCTCCAATTTATCCTTCATTTTATTTTTTCTCTTTCAGGTTAGTAATTTCAATATTTTTAAATAATTTTATAATTAATTTTTTTCCTCATAACTACCCACTACCCCACATTTCTCTTTCTCCTTCTCCATATTTATTATAATTTATAATTATAATTTATTCTTTTAACAAAAAAAGTTTTCTTATCATCTCACATCATGTTTCTTTTTATATGCTCGCAGGAACCGTGTGTGACGATATCTAGTACAACGCTCAAAGTGCAAACAGATTAACATTTTATAATCGTTATTTTTTTTCATTATGATCATAATTTTAGCATACGTATGAAGTTAAATCGTATATTTTGTTAGTATATAGTTTATTATTATGATGTGGTTTTTATGTAATACTAAAGGATGAGTATAATAATTAAGTTTACATATTATTATTATTATTATTCTGAACGGGTGTTTTTGCAATATTTTTAATAATAATGAGCGCGCGTCTGAAATTGATGAAAATGATGTTTTATAATTATGAAAAAAATATTTTGAACATGGCATATTTTTCTTATAAAGAGTATAATTAATTATGACACATCAATGAATTATTCCCAATAATTTTTATAATTGACTTGAAAACAATCTTACAAATTGACGCTATTCTTAGATTTATTACCAATAATTAATATTTGGAGCAGATGTAAAAAACAAAAACAAAAAAATGAAATTTGAGATTTATTATCAGATTAGAAATCATAACATTCATTTATTTTTCATATTATTTTTATAGGTATTTTATTTTTTATATTCTTATCCTAAACACCCTCATAAGTTTCATCATAATGTATGGAATAACCCGTTAATTTTTTTATAATACAATTTATTACTTTTTATTTTTTGAATTATTTTTAAAATTTGAAATATTGATATACTTAATAAACGCATAATATTTGAATATATCTAATAATATAATGAATCACAATAAAAAAAATATTATTATTGCTATGACACGTAGTTTGTACTTAAAATGTAAAATTGGATGTCATATAAAATTTGATATAATTTCATTTCTATAAAATAAAATAAAATAAAATAAAAGAATATCACTTTATAAAGAATTAACCCATTTTTCTTATTTTTCACACTACAAAAAAAAAATTAACATTTAATCATGGCTAATTGTCGTGGTTAAAAATAAATAAAAAAAAAACATAGCAAATAGTCATTAACAACGGTCATGCAACGGTTGTGGCCGTGGTATCTGCGAGTGTGGCTAAAAGTATTTGTCATGGCTAATAACCATGACAAATATTTCTACCATGGCTAAAGTCATGGCAAGTAACTTTTTTTGTGGTGAAAAACCTATATTTTTGTATCAGTTTTATTTAATCATGATTAATAAAAATTATTTACTATGATTTTTAATCCATAACTATTAAAATTGTATCCAATAATTTTTTTTTTCTAGTGTCACCAATATTTACGTACAATTATCTACAATTCGAATTTCCAAAGTCTCCAAAAGATTGAAAACATCATAACACAGATTCATCATTGAGATCTTTATGAATTAATATCCTAGTTAAATTGCTTTTTGATCCCATAAAAGGGAATTTATTTTATTATCCCACAACTTACGATTTTCTTTTTTGATCTTAAAATTATTGAAACTTTTACAAATTTAGTCCCAAAAGTCTTTCTCCATATGTTTTAACACAAATGGAAAAAAGCCGTTGACCGGCAGCTGCTAATTTGCTCTTTTTGTCCCACAAAGGAGGGGGTTTGATTTTTTGGCCCAACAATTATGATTTTTTTTTTATTTTACCAAAACTATTAAAAAAATTGCATAATTAGTCCCCAAAACTTCATTTCAGTCAGTTTGTGTTATTTTCTGTTAGTTACATTATGCATACCCATGCACATAGCCACTCTACGTCACTCAACTTTATTTTATTTTAATAATACTATTATAAGATTGATTAATCATTGATCTATTCAATGAATGCAACAAAAGGATTATTTTATTAAATCAATAATCACTCTCATTGCCAAAAAAAAAAAAAAATTGGATCACTATAACTGACCACGACATAAAAAATATGATAAATTAATATTATTAACCAAAGTCAACCAAAATCAATGCAAATTTAAATTTTTACCATAATTAATCAATATTTACCATGAGTTTTAGCTATAGCCAAAAAATTTATCATGATTTTAATTATGACTAAGATTTTAGCCTCACTTGTAGAAATAATGATTAATTGCCACAACGAAATCGTAGTTAATTTATATTCGCTATAATTTTTTTCTTGATCATAATATTTCACTGTAGCAAAAAGACAATATTTCTTCTAATGTCCTTTGTCCAATCAGTTTTGGATAGACTAATAATTTTTTTATTTATATTTATTATAATATAATTTGTTATTTGTAATATAAAGTATTATTTTTATTTACATTTATATTTATAATACAAATAAACAAACAACCCATAACTATAAAATTAAAAAATTAATGAAATAAAAATAGCAATGCCTTGATCATTTATTTATTCTTTAATTATTAGCCTGTTACAAAATTCAAAATTAAGTATTTTCAAATCACGTACGGATATTTGTTGCTCGATCACATAACAATTGTTGCGGAAATGAATTTCTAGATCAATTTCTATTGGCTAACTGCATGCTATTTATTTATCTATTTTTGTTTTATAGTTATGGATTGTACAATGTTGTTCATTTATATGAAATTTTATATTATAATAAATATAAATAAATAATTATTAGTGTATTTAACAATGATTGGAAAAAAGAGTGATTGTTGATTTAAAAAAATAATTCGTTGTTGCATCCATTGATATGATTAATAATAAATTGATGAAAATGAAATTTTTGGTATTAACTTTGCCATTTTTTACAGTTTTGGTACCAACAAAATTATTGTAAATCGTGGGATCAAAAAAGTAAACCCCCTCCCTTGTGGGACTAAAACTTACGGTCTGGCAAAATTGGAATCGCTAAATGGAACCAATTTCAAGAGATGGTCGTAGAAACTCATCTTCTTTGAGCAACTAGAGGTAGATTATGTGTTATTCTCAAACTCGCCTGAGAATCTACCAGAAAATTCTACCAAGCCTCGAGGAAGCCAAGGCAAGGTATCACGAGGAGAACAAAACAGTCGGAGGTTTTACTGAATCACATGACCAACGCCTTGTTCGATCTATGTGTCAACCAAGAAGTGAAAAGGCAATTTGGAATACGTTGAAACAAGGTACCGGGTTGATGTTGTGGGAAGAAAGAAATACGTGGTTAGAAAATGGCTCCAATTTCAAATGCTTGATGGTAATTTCATAATGGATCAAGTCCATGAGTACCAGAACCTAGTGGCAGACCTTCTCAAAGATGTGCTAGGTTTTTCAAGCAAATGTCCTACTTGAAAATTTTCTACCTACCTAGAGCGACTACAGAAATCACCTGAAGCACAAGAAGAGGGATCTTACCCTCCAAGAGCTGATTAGCTATATGAGAATGGAGGAAGCATATTACATGAAAGATAACGAAACTGTAACTCTTCTCTTCATATTAAAGCTAACCTAGTTGAATTTTTTGGATCCACTAAAGATAGGTTTCAATACAAGGGCAAAGAAATGACTGGGACAATACAATGAAAAGCAAGTGTGTTACTACTGGGAAAGTCAAGCCACAAGTTGTACTAATGCTTTCAATGAAAGACCAACAAAAAATGAACTAGGAACCAGTGTCTTAAGCCACCCACATATCATCTTGCCAAGAATGATGCGATCATTGTTGTAGTAATCGCCGAGACAAATCTCTTAGAGAACAAAACAGACATGGATATCGGATACGGGCACCTCGAAGCATTTTTGTTCCAACAAATGAATTGTTCCAAGAATTCCACCAGACATCCGACGGTGAATATGGGCAACTCCACTACTACTGGAGCTTTGGGTAAAGGAAAGATTTTTCTTAAACTTATGGCGAAACATAAGTTGTAAATGATGTGTTGTATGTGCCTCCTTGCATAGGAATCTTATTTCTAGTAGTATTTTGAGTAAAGTTTGTCTGAAAGTAGTGGTTAAGTTGATAATGTAATAATCTACAGAAATTGTGATTTTGTGGGGAAGGGGTACCTGTTAGATGAATTGTTTGACTCACCTATTTTGAATAAATATAAGGTGATTCACGGCCTTAGATCTCATAACTAACTGAGACCCCTCTACATTATAAATAGGTCTCAATTGGCCTTTATTGCTCTTACTTTGCTTCTTCATTCTTCTCTTATGAGTTATATTAGTCTATTGTTCCAACTCTCTGTCATGATTGCACGTGTTAGAGAGTGTTGTGATAATCTTGAAAAGAAACAGTTGTAATGATTGCACCATGTTTGTATTAGAATTTTTTTTCCACGGAACAACTTTACAGATATATTTTCCTAACATATGTAAATTACAATCTTGAGGAAACGTTAATTTTATAAAATTAAAAAAAAGGCCTCAAATTGGTAGGACCAAAATCCATGCACCATCACAAAATGCCCATCTCCATCTAGCAAAACAAATCTAACTAATGCTACCAAGCTATTTCCCAAACATGGAACACATATGTCACTTCTAAAGTTGTAGGAGAATAATGAGCTAGTAACTTCTTCATACCACTAAGTCAGCAACCGTCATCGATTCCCTGTACTTACTTTAAAAAATCCTATAGTTTTGTTCTTTTCATATATGGTAGACAAGAGATTCAAGAGTTGCCCTACTTACAGCATCCACAAGGTGGAACCCCTCTAACATCTAAAAGTCAAAGAACCCCTATCAACCATTGCCGCATAGGCCAATGCCATTGAATTCTCCTCTTCAAGCGTTTAAGGTAATCAACAGTATATGAACATTCAAAGAATAGATGTGCATGGGTTTCTAGCATAAACTGATTGCACAACACACATAAGGCGTTCAAATGCTGAAACCACGATTTATCCAGTGTAAGGAGCTTTTCTTGGATAGCTAGCCATAGCATGACCACTTTCTTAGGTATCTTGAGAGGTCTAAGAAGCAAGGAACCCCAAGACACTATTTTCAGTTGGGGCCTAAATAAGAAGATTGCATCAGTAATTAAGTAATCTCCTGAAGTATTTTTCCATCTCATAATAACTGATCCTCTTTCTAGTGGTAATTCTTGGTGGAGTTGCAAGATTTTCGGTATTCTTACTCGTGCCCAACACCACTCTCTCTCTCAAATAAAAGCCAAGATTTTTGCATTCTTTGAAAGTCTCGTCGCCACAAAGCCCCGTGGAACACTATGCAGGGATGACAAGGGTTCTTCTAGAGTTAGATATCTTCTGCTAATATAATAGGAAATTGAATTGCAAGCATAAGACTCGGCCTTAACTTCAAGATTAACCTCCAACTCCAAGAGCCACTCCTAGCTTACACTATCCCAACAAAATCATGAGAAGGTATGCAAGTGTGGATCCAAGTGACCCAAATTGAGGCTCTTTTGTAGCTCAGATCATCCCATCAGTGTCAATACGTCAACATTTTGTTCAACTCCTTATCTGACGAAATGCCACGACCACCTGCCACTCAGGTATACATATTTGATGACAAGAGACCATAGCAACAATTCTATCACCTTGTTTTACCCATAGAACTTTCTCAATCTCTTTTCGATAACTTAAATGACGCTAGCCTGTGGGAAGAACATGCTAGACCACTTGTAGTGCAATTAGGACCCATGTAATCAGTTGGAAGCATCCAACTGCTTAGAGCTCTACATTATGATTTTGGCCTCTACTTTATCTACCACTGGTTTACAATCAACAACTTGCAATCTCGATGAATTCAAAGGCAACCCCATGTAGCAGATATGCAGTTGGCCAACCAGGTAAGTACAGATCCCTTGCGACCTGGATTAATAAGGGTCGGCCGCCTTGGAGAATATAATATTAATCGTCCCTGTGTTCACTCTCAGACCCGAGTACAATGAGAACTTCTCAAACCCACTCCTTAGTGTAGTGATAGAAGCTTCAGCCACCTTGCAAAATAACACCATCGTCAGCGAAGCTCAACATGAACAAATTGACCTTCGCACATTTTCAGTGAAGCTCAAAAGAAGGTTCAGCAAGGATATGTATTTCCAAGATTGCATGTAACTAATCTGTAAGGATCATAAACAGATATGGCGAAATATGCTCACCCTGTCGTAGATCCCATGCCCTCCAAAGTATCCATGTGGTTGACCATTAAGCAAGATAGAATAAATAGCCATTGTAACATACTATATTACCCAATGGACAAGTTAAGCCAAAAAATCCATCAGCTCTGAAATTGCTGCATATAGTCCCATTCCACAGTATCTTGTGCTTTATGAACATCAATTTTCATTACACAATGAGTGGAGGTACTTCTATTTATAACCCTGTAGAAGTTCTTGGACTAGCAATACATTATCATGAACCCTCCAATGCTGGTTGCATTCTGTTAACCAATATCTTGGATATGACTTTATAAATAATATTACAACATGAAATGGGACAAAAATCAGTCGTTATATTAGGTTGTTGCATCTTTGGAAACAAAGCTAGAAACGTAGAGTATATTTGCTTTAGTATGCGTCCATTCTGAAAGAATTCTTAACCGCGAGGCACAATTCAGTCCTAACAATGGGGCACTATTTTTTATAAAAATATGCACTAAAACCATCCGGGCTGGGAGCTTTATCTTTGGCAATAGAAAACTTGGTTTACCACACCTCATCATTCCTAATGGGAATCATAAGTTGCTCTTCTTGCTATATGAACAACGTATCAATCAAATTGGGCCTAAACTGTTCCTACCGAGCACTTTGTTACCTTATATATCCGCCTAGCATATTATTGTACCATTAAACTAACTCATGAGCCACAGTCTCCTGGCCTTGAATCGTCGACCCATCACTGTGTTGCAATTGAAATATCATTCTTTGATAATGTCCCATTGCCACTTTTTAAAAAGAAAACTTTGGTGCACAAGTTCCAACCTTAATCCATGTCTTCTTCACTCATTGTCGAATCATATCATTTATTTGCTAGACAACCTTAGAATACACTAAATGGCAAAGCTTGTCCACCTCTTGCAGCACCACTATTCTCAGGAAGGCTTTAATCCAATCCTAAATTTACAAAAAAAATCTGAGCTTGTTGAGTGTTCACAGCTAACACTCCTTTCTTCCTTCACATGTCACTAAAAATAGATTTGAGATCCTTAAGCTTCCTTGTCACAGCATACATCGAAGTACAAAATATCCAATTTTTCCAAACGCTAGCTGCTGTGTGCAAGAAACTTGGGTTGAAGGCCAAGTTTTCATGTGCAAATAAGATTTAAATTGGGTTAAGGGTTCCGTATGCAATACAATATGACAATGATTCCATGTTCTAAAATTTGAGTAATAATAAGCAATATCAAGACACACCTCAAAACCAGTTCACATTCTTGATTACCCTCCCTAGTTTCCATAAATTCGATGGTCCAAGACTAGAATTGTGCTAGGAATACGTCTGACCAATCATAGGCAATGTGAGTAAGCCTGCGTACGTTAAACAATCCACAAATTCCTCCATAGCAGTGCTATTATCTCCAATGTTTCTTAGGACCTCACTCACGTCTAGCATGCAATTGAAGTTCCCCAAAAGTGTGTTGGAGAATGGCATCCAACAATTCCCTCCTACCATTCTAATCATTGACCCCATAAACAAATATAGCAATTAACTCATTCAGACCATTTCCACGCCACAACTTACAGTGTACATTTCCTACTAACCTCTAGAATTTCAAATCGATCGCACTAGTATTCCATCCTTGCCAAATCCTATTCTCAACTTCCCTCCAATAAATAGTAAAACATTCCCTCTGGTTGTGAATTGCTCTCTGAATAGAATCAGAATTTTGTTTCGCCACTTGTGTTGCAAATAGCCCTACGTCCTCCAATTTTGAACAATAGACGTAGCGCCTTCACAGCTACTTAATGATCTCTCTTATTGAGACCACGTAGATTCCATGACATGAGATTAATCATGGGAACCCTCCAAAGGGTTAGGGCCTTGCGATGGAACACTCTTATCATCCTCATCATCCAGTAACTGAAATTAATTGTAAACAACAACCTCCTTGCCTTTATTTTTGTCGCACTATGTCATAGGGGACTTCGAACCGAGGTTGTTGCCCATGCCTTATGGATGGTCCTGCATTTGACAGAGTAGTAGCAGACCTCGTCACACCACTAACTTTTGAGACAAAGACACGGATTTGCTCTTGCCGCTTATTTGAGCTGTTTTTCTTTTTTTTTTTTTTTTTGTTGGGCAATTAGTTGTTGTATGGTCTACTACTGTAGAATCCTTACATACTGGTGGTATCTATTCATACTCAATACCCACCTTACACACATCTTTTTGCAGTCCAACCTCCACAAGGTGAATAATGACAAGTTGCTTCTGTAATTTCTTTGAAAAATCCACCAGCACACACACCCTTGTGTAATTAATCCTAGAACAATTCCTCGTAACTGCTTCAGGGCACAAAGGTTGGTCACTACACTTAGTTCCTCTATCATCCAATATCCATTGGCAAGTGAGTAAACTTAACTTAGATTGGTACCCGTTTATGCTATTGTTTTTAAATGACCAAACCCGATTCCCAAGCTTGTAGATGGATTGGTTGGCCCTGAAAAAGCCACAGGTCTCCTTCAATAACGTCCTCTATTATTGCCTATGTTATGAACATGAAAAAGAAAAATCTATTCACTGAGGTAGTCACTATGCAAACCCCTAGCTTGGTAGACTGTGCAAACGCCTAGGTGAGGGAAATAAAGCCGACATCCAAGGAAATGGCCTACCACCATTGTTTGTCGTTGCCTCGCTCTAGCATTCAACACCTCTTTAGTTGGCTTAACCATTACAACCCATTGCTGGACCTCCGATGAGACATAGGATAGGATTTTGCTAGTAGATTTTCGAAACCCCTAAACAAAAGTATTCCGATGCAAATTAGGGTTGGTATCTACAAGAGCCAAACCCACAAAAACCTCTTATTGTTCCTTATCGGCGATAGGAACAACAACAACAACCGCTATGGTCTGAGTATTCACAACCTCTTCGCTTTGAGGGTGGAAAAGAGTAATTGCAGGCGACAGAAAAGAACTAAGCAGAACCCTTGCCTATTCAGGCATGTCCTAATTGAATTCTAAATGGAGCGTGCATGCACCGAGAATGTAGCCACTCCACACGCCTCAGTTCTAAGAGGAGATGAACTCGCCTCCATCGTTGATCCAATCATAGTGGACATGGTTCCAGCCCCACTAGATTCATACCGTGCAACCTATCTTGCTTTTGACCTACCTAGGATTCGCAGGGATTGTTGGTCCCCTTCCCCTACAATATGCTTTCTGAGTGAAGAAAAGATTGGTAAATGAAACGGTTCCTTCTCTGCCTCATCCTCAGTAGCCGATTCCTCTTTTGCCTTAGCCACACCATCTCCATCATCCGCGGGAATTCCCTGAGAGAGAAGAGAGAGAGTTGGAGAGAATCATGACTTCTTTCAGATAATTTATTCCTTTTCTCAAATTATAATCTTAGAGGGTTTAATATAATTTTGTAAAAGACAAAGAATATTTGTGTCTAACTAAATAGGGCAAACAGTCTTAAGAGTCATGATCCAAAATCCATCAAATAGTGAAGTAATTCAAAAATTTTGAACTCCATGTCTTTCGATCATATACATATAATTAAAGAATGATATAAAAAATAATTATGACTCTTGTACTCAAAATTATTGGTAACAAAAAGGATGCAAGCATACTAAAGAAAAGAAATTAATCCATAGTTAATCGAGTTAATTTGTATTTTTTTTTCTCCCAAAAAATTTCAAGTTTGTAATATTCAACATAAATTGGGGATTTTCCAATAGATTAACAAGCTTAATGTTCAATCCTTTATCATTGACCATTATGGATAGACATTATTCCGGACCAAAATAGAGAAATTTTGTTGGGATGGGGGCTTGTTAATCCAATTATACAAATATTTTTTTACTTTTTGTAAAATTATAAATACATCATTTGAAGGGTATTGATGTAATTTTTCATAAGAGGTGTTTGTCAAAAAGTTTTCCATCAAGGAGGTGTGGATGTAAATTTTAATTATAATCTCAAGGAATATATATATATATATATATATATATATATATATATATATAGATAGATATAACTTTTTAAAAATATATAATATTTGTGTAATTAAATCTAACCTCATCGAATGTTAATGTAATTTATCCAAAATAATAATAATAATAATAATAATAACAATAACAATAACAATAACAATAACAACAACAACAAAACAAAGGAGAGAGTTTTTCTTTTCTTTTTTTTTTTGGCATAATCCAAGAGAATATATTCCATATCTTTGTAAAGGAACAAGTATTTCTGTATTCTCAAATTCCGTTCCCTTTTTATGTAAAAAATGATAATTTTTATGTTTTTAAATTATATTTTTTCAATATCATCGCTTAAAGAAATATTTTTTCAAGACTGTGGCATATCAAAGGGCTAAAATTTATTTTAGTCCCCGAAGTTTCATTTCAATTTTAAAATAGTTCATGTATTTTTAACTCACTTCAAATTAGTTCATCTAATGAGTGATTTTCTCATATTATTCTTATAAAAATATTTTCTTTTAAAAAAAATATTTTAGTCCCTCACTTTTCATTTTCGATTTGTAATTTCATCACATATATAAAATATATATATATATATATATATATATATATATATATAATCGTTTTAATTGGAATAATTTACCCTTAGGCAATTATATAGATAATAACTTTATTAATGACATAAATATAATTATTGTGAATTTATTTAACTTCTTAAAAAAAAAAGCACTTGAGTAAAAATATAAAACATAGAGCAAAAAATAGTTAAATAAAAAAACCTTTAAAATTAGAACATAAATAAAAAAAAAGTAAATTTGTCAATTAAAATATTAACAAATGGGATATAAAACTCCTTACAGTAGAGTGCCTACTCGATTGAGATGACACAATTTTTTTTTGTTTTAAAGAATAATAAATTTTTTAAATCTTTACTTGACAAAATTATTCTCTCTCTCTTTTGTATGTATACTATGCATCGACTATAAGGGTTTTATATCTTTTTTTTTTTTTTTTCATTTTAGCTGACATATTTATTTATTTTTACTTATGTTCTAATTTCGGAAGCTTTCTTTATTAAATAATTTTGCTCGATCTAGTTTTTTTATTTATTTAAAGTCTTTTCTCAACTTATTTATTTAAGTGTCCTTTTTTAATTTAAAAAGTGAAAGAGTATATTCATAATTTTTTAATATCACTAGTTACGATATTATCTAAATGATTGTTCAATTGTAAATTCTAAATTAAACACAGTTATATTTTTAAAATGTATTTGCAGGGACCAAACTACAATTGAAAATAAAAGGTGGAGATTTTCAGGGAAAAAAAAAAAGAATGAAGAGTTCGAAAGTTAGTATGGAAAAATCATCAACCAGAAGAATTAATTTAAAATAAATTAAATGGCAACAATTATTTTAAAGTTGAAATCAAATGTTGCGAACTAAAATAAATTTTACCTCCATATGAACACAACATAAGTTTTACTATTGCAATGTTTACAATTTTTCGTGTAAAAAGATCACTTATTCCCTATTTTAATGCCACAAATTTAAATATCATCGACTCGTCAATAATAGAGGTTTCGTCACAAATTCCTGTTAGCAACAATTTTGAAAATAATGATCACTATTCAAATTAGAAAAATTATTATTACATATAATAAAAAAATTATCATTATACTTAGAGAAAATTTACAAGAATCATATCACTAATTTTCTCATATCATTATTTTTTATTAATTATAAATCATTACTTTATGTTGGTGTATTGTGAGTTAGTGCTGTCAATTTGTTGGAAATATTATCATGAGAAGGTTTAGAAAATACGAATCACGATTTTAAAAATAAATTGGGAGACAAACAAAACACAATTTAGATGTGTTGTTAACAACAAATAGTAAATAGGAACCTTATTTGATTGAAAGTTGTATCATTACAAGTCTAGTTTCAAATATTGAATCATAGAAAATTGTTTGTTTTGAAAAAATTAGACCCCCCCATTCTAACCGTGCACCGGATACAACGTCACTTCTCTTAGAATAAGATGATATCAGAATTTTACACTTCACCACATTGAAATTCACCTCGAACAACACTTAGCCATCGAAAAACTTAAGCAAAATCGAGGTCAAATGAAAAGCGAGAGGAGAGAAAACAAAGAAATTTTTTCTTTGCGTTGTTGTGTTTGAAATATAGCCAGAGTGCTTTTTATATAGAGCACCAGGCAACAGCAGCCATAAATGGCATTAAAGTCATGAGTTGTAACTATGTGAATGTTTCAGCAGTTATAAAATCGTAATAGCCAGCATTAAATATGAATTAATGACCAGCGCAGCCAGTAATAGTTGGTTGTTGCGCCCCTGACACCTGCACTAGAGCCAAGCCAAACGAGCAGCATTGCACGTGTGGGGTTTTACATGTTCACTCTAGTTTTGAACAACACTTCAAATTCAAATTCAATGTTGAACTCAATATTAAAATATTTTCTTTCCAAAGAAATTTCAATGTCGGACCAACTAAGAGTTATTTTAACTATTACAACCCCGTCATATGTATACTTATCAAAACTCAACTACAACCCTCATTATTCTAATGTGGGACAAATGCATATTGTATCTCATTTTCAATTTAATCCATGAATTAACCTTTAAATTGGGATCCAACTTATTACATAAATTTGTTCTTATAAATTAGCATTCTATAATACCAATTACAACACAATTTAGACAAACAATGTTGGTTTAGTGGCAAAAGAGTGGATTCTAAAGCGAATTCTTATCATCTAGTAAGGTTCAAAATTTTAGAGTCATACTTGTTGAAAGACATATAACTCTTTCAATCTCATCCCAAATAGAATTAGTTTTATCTCCAATACGGTGGGATCAATAAAACTAATGATGAAAACTTTTGCATGAAAGTGGTTGCCTACAACGATTGACCCATTGAAAACGAAACATAATTCCTAACGTGTTTGAGAATTTACGGTAACTTAAGTCAAATAATATCCCAATAAATTTCGTTAATTGAGGTAATATTCATTAGGAAAAACAAAATATTATTGCCTACACTTTTAATGGTCATGGACAAAAAGTTATGATAAATAATTATTATTGATTATGATTAAATAAAATCGTTACAAACTTTTAGTTTATCCATCATAAAAGATATAGTTTGTCATGGTTATGAGTCATAGCAAATATTTTTGCCATGGCTCTCATCCATGATAAATGTCTTAGCCACACTGACAAAAATTACGGCCAATAAATATTGCGTTGTCGTAGTCAATAAACTATTTATTCTTAACCATGATTAAATGTTAGAGTAAATTACAACAAACTCCCTTCAAGTGGCATAAGTAAAAATACCCTCTCATTATTTAAAAAATTAACTATACTGATCGTTTGGCAATTAGCTCAATTCGTTCTATTTTGATCCATGTTTTATGGTGAACTAATCAAAATATTCTTATGGATTAAAAATTATAATTTTATTTATTTTTAAGTATTTTATAATTTTTTATGGACTAAGTGCGTAATTTTTTTTTATAGTTTTTAAAAAATTTACATCCACCCCATCTGAGTTTTTTATAATTTTTTTATTTTTTAAAAAAATATACAATAAGGACAAAATTGATAATTTCATACCTTCATTCAAGAATTATAATTTCATCAAATATCAATTGAGTATTTATAATTTTTTAAATAATAAAAAAATATTTATAATAATGTAAAATTTAAAAAAAAAAAAATCAAAGAAGTCACCCTAATAAATGTTATATTTGTTTTAGTGTCCAATGAATTTTCATTTAAAAAATAGGAGACTAGCAATTGCTTTTTAGCTGTCATTTTCACAAACTTTTCCCACCAACCAAAGTTAAAAAACAAAAAATAAAAATTAAAAGTAAAAAATTACTTTGTCTGTCTAAAAAGAAATGGGTACGAGAATCCCTCTGTAATCAGTCCATCGGTGTAAAGACTCTCAGTTCGATCTGGCCCATCGGATTTGACATAAAGCTCGTCGGTGGGCCCAGCCCACGTGGGTATCCCCCTCACTGTCCCTCGGCCCATTTTCAACGCTGCCAGAGATTCATGGCGATCACGCCACGTGGATGAATCTAACTCCTTGACGTTGTGTTGTCTCATTTGACGTGGACCATACACCATCGCCCTGCCCTGTCTTGTCATATCTCAGTGGGGGTTGATCTGCACTTACACCAATCTTTTTGAATAATAAAATTTTATTTTATTTTTATAATTGAGTTAATTACACAAATAGAAATTATATTTTCAAAAGAATAAGTTCGAAATTAATTTACATTTTTTTTTGAAGAATTCTGATTTGACAATTTTATTTTTATTTTTTTAGATTTTATTCTGATACCGACATAAAGATTAGAATAAATTACAGTATGGTACCTCTACTGAAATTTGACATAATTATAAATATCCACTTATCGTTTTAAAAATTACAAATACCTTCTAGTTTTGACGTTCGTATTACAACGAGCAAATTATGTTAGATTTTTATTTAATTTTTAGTATATTGTTCAAAAAATTTTTTTAAAATTTTACATAATATTTTATAGACTAATATTTTCAATGAATTATTACCCACCCTTATATTTTTTTTTTATACGTTTTCAGATATTTTCATTTTTTTCATAAAAATTCAAGATAAAGTAATAATTTTTTACTTCACCTTCCAAGGATTAATTATTTCCATTTTGAGGGGATATTTTGTAATTTTATAATTAATGATGAGGTATTTTAATTATATTAATATTTAAAAAGTGTAAATATAATCTACCCAAAAATCAGTATAAGGTTCTATTTCTTACCCCTTATTTAGCCGTTCATATATAATGAATTGACAAAAATACACTAATAATATTTTTATACGTGTAAATGGATAAATGTGTATATATATATATATATATACAAGTAAAAAATTATAATTGTAATAAAATATTTTTCTCTGATTATTATAACTAAGTAAAACATAGCCGATGAATGAAATATTTAGTCATAAAGTCAATAATTTACATAGAATGTTGAATGGGGCATGAAATTATAAATTATATTTTAAATTAGCAATTTTCGTCCGAAACGAAAAGGGTATAATTGTAGATGGAGAATTATAAGCGTAATTTCTAAGATTTTTTTATTTGTAATTTTAGAGAAATTTAAGTGTAATTAACACTTTAAATTTTATCATAATTTTGAGGAGTCTAAATTAGCAAACGTTTTTGAAATAAAATGTTTTATGTCCAAAAATATTTGAAAATACTTTTTCATTTATGTAAAAAAGCTTATTGCGTAATTTTTTATCCAAAAAATTAAATTCCTAAATATTTTATTCGGGTTTTCGGATCATTAATTTTTTCCACGTTTTTAAAAAAAAAAAAGTTTCATGATTTGAATTAATTTTTTCTTGTATCTATTTCAATATGAAATTAATGAGTTTTTTCACCTTTGGTAGATTTTTTTCCTTTTTATTCTTTAAATTAATTTATATATACGCAACGATAATTGTTTTGGTACTTGCAAATTTTGAATTTGTATGAATTTTACAATATTTTTAAATAACTTTAAAAAATATATTATCATAAATAGGAAAATTGATCATCATCTCTTCAATTAATTAATATGACTCAAACATAATCATCACTATTTTCAAAGAACTAAATAATGTCTGCAATCGTTTAAAATAAAAATTTATCAAATTATTGTTAAAAAAATTAAATTAATATTTTTTATTTACAACATTTACTTTTAAATCGTGTAAGTTAAGTCAATTCAAGTTAAAAACTATAAACAACTTCCGACCAACTTTAAAAATTTATTGATCAAAATTTAAATATTAAATTATTTTCTCAAACACTTTTACTTCAAAAAACACAAATTATTTTCCAATTTTTCACTTTCAAATTGTAGATACTATATTGCTTGCTCAAGTATTCTAACTTCGTCTTTTTTTTTTTTCACTTTTTATTTTTATTTATAAATATTTTTAATTTTTACTGCCGTTTAATTTACACATTTCTTTAAATTTATTACCATAAAAAAAAAAAAAAGCTATTTCAGATATGTCCTAAATCCATCTATTTCCATTGGTACTTGTTTATTTGTTAACTTGATAATTTGATAAACACGTCATACTTATTAATTTGATAACATATATTTTAGGGTAAAATACACTTTGCCCCTTGAACTAGTCTTAATATATCTTTCATCCTCCGAAATTAATAAATATAACCAATAATTCATATATGATTTTTGAAAAAATTAAAAAAATATATACTTGATCAAAAGTTCAGTATGTATAGAAATATATATATTATATATATATATATATAATATATATTATCATATTTTCTAAAGAAAATATATTCAAAAAGTTGATATGTAATTACTTATTTTTATCTTAAAGAATAAACAGTCAATAACTTAATTTTTAACCAAATTAATAAATACTTCTATGAGTTTGTTTTTTCTTTTTTTCTTTTTTTTTTAGTTATTGTACTCATCCATTACTTAACTTTGAACCTGTACAATATAATAAAATTCAACTATTTAATTCACTAATAATATTTTACTTTATTATAATTAAAAGCTATTTTTTAATTAAAAAAATTAAAATTAAACTTAAAATGTGAAATTATTAAAAAAAAAATTAATATAAGGGCAATATTGTCCATAAATTTAAATTTAGGGGACAAGTGTTAGATTTGTTAGTTTAGCGAAATACTACATAAAAAATAGTTTTGGAAGGAGGGAGGGGGGGGGGGGGGGGGTTGGGTTTTATCCTATATTTTAAAACTTATAAGATATTAATTCTTATTTCTAAAATAAACTTTTAATATTTGAATAAAATAAAAGAACTAAATGCTTACGTCGGCTTTCGATCCGAGAATAATAACAAATTTGCAATAAATTTAACAAAAAATTGAACTAACTTGTTAAAGTATTAAAATTAAATTAGTAACTCTATTCTTTTTAAAAAAAATTATAATTTTTTTGGTATCTTATAAGCCTCCTAAACTAAAAAAATATGAGCTACTTTGCAACATCTAATAAACTCTCAAATAGTTTACAAAAAATAAAAAATGAAGTAAGTAATCATATCAATATTTAAAAGCTAATTAATAATATTATTATTTTTTGTAACCAAAGACAAAATTGAGGCCTTAAAACTATAAAATCATTGTTCCAAATCCCACCGATGCATATGTTGTTTTATCCTGATAATAATTATGGATTAATTATAAATATTTGATATGAATTAGTATTTATTAAAGTATTATAATTGTTGATCGATTGAAATCACATGTAAATATTTACTGAAAAATATCTTTTGTAAAAGTAAGCAAAAAATCACTTGCAAAAATAATAAACTATAGTTACACAACCAAGTTACAGTTTATTGACAACAAGATAATATCTTTGGTTAATGTATAGTTAAGTTAAAGTAACAACCACGTAATAAGTGTATCATACTTGCTCTGCAATTGATTTGATTCTGTCAAATCTGATCATGCTAAGATTTTCCAGAAGGCCAATAGATTAATGAAATAACTAAATTGTTACTCAATGAACATAACTAATAATTAAGAAATAATTGTCGTTGAATTAAAAAAAAATTTAAAACTTTTGGCAAAATCCAAATAAAATGTAATCGTAGAAGTAATTACTGAAAAATGGGCAGATTTGAACCGCACAACGATAGACGAGAGGAAAATAAATTCATCTTATGCTCAGTTTAGCCCGACAGTTGCACAATTAATTACGATAATTAGTATTAGAACAACTGGTTCTAAAAAAAGTAACAAGGGCGTTTGAGTTCACAGTTTCAACATTATTTATACAAATGCAAAATATAGACATTCCAAACGGATTCAATGCAATTTACATCCTGTGATATTGTAAAGGAGCAAATTATCCTTATGAATAATAATAATTAAAAAGATTAAATTTACCTCCCTGTGTTTTTTTTAAACAGAACAATTTACTTTCCTGTATAAAGAGGTAAATTTCTTCATTTTAAAAAACATAGGGAGATATTTTGCTATTTTTCTACCATAGAGGGGGTGTTCATTTGCAATATCACCTTCCATATTCCAAACTACCACATTCTTAAGTTTAATGAAAGAGCAAAAAAACTAAATAATGCAACATAATGAATAATTAGATGAAAAGTTACTACGGCAGGACCAAGATCAAGATCAAAGAACAAAAAGTATAGCTTTTATCGAAACGTAATTTTTGTGTAATTACGTTTGCATTCAAAATATAGGTTCGGCCAGAATAGGACCAGACGGGACACTTTTAATTATCATACATTACCACTCAACTAATGCTCCCAATTCCCATCAAACAAAAAACCCAGAAATTGGTTTATTTCATACACAACTTACTACAGCAACACCTCACAACAATGACACAAATACGAGAAAACTACGACATACACATCATAATATTCATTAATTATACAGCTGCACACAATGAGTTTCATCACTGTCCCTTACGAAACTTTACTTGTTGAATTATGTTCAGAAATGTACATAACCAAATAAATACTTGCACGAGAATTGACTTCACAAGTTCTGTTGCTGGAATTTTTCTCCAGTTCTGCGGACGAACGAATACTCTGCCGCAGATGCCCCTTTGCTCTTGGTGCCAACATTGCTACAATCTGCAGGTCAGATGAAGATATGTATAATATTTTCATAGAAATATGTAATAATGGGAGTGATGATTAAATATTTGAAATCGTATTTTGGAGGGATTGAAAGAAGAAAGATTTCATTTTTTCACAGGCAAACCATGTTCATGTCGGCGGGATGAAAATGCTTGCAAAGACTAGTACATGCAAGAAATTGGCGAAGGGTCACAAGAAATAGATTGGCTCAACTACACATACTACAAAGATAAAACTCACCAGTAACTTCTCTTTAACCAGCAACTAAACGGCATAAATGCGTACCACCTGATCGATCTTGGCACGACAAACTGGGCAACCCCATTTTTTAGCCTTAATTTCATTCAGACAAGACATGCACCCGGCCATGTGGCCACAGGGGATGCAAGCGCCCTCAACCGGAGCGTCCAGGCATATAGTACAAGACGATGTAACACTATCCTTGTTCTTTTCATCAACTCTACTAGATTCGGCACCCACATTTTGTGAAGATAAATCAACAGGGCTCATGTCAATTGGTGGATAGAGAATCGGGCCATCATAGTTAGCCGCATCCACAGCTGGAGGAGCTGATGGCATAGATGCCAGAGACGGATCCTCAAGAGTTGGCTGGATGACAGGGAGAACGTGATTGTAAATTTCGCTGTCCTCAGCTGGGCTGCTAGTTGAACCAGCTTCTTGAACTTCACATTTGCTCCCGCTTGTCTCGTGACTAGTGGATGCCGTTCCTGTAGTGTAGTTCTCCTGGTGACTTGTGTTATTCATGGAGTTGGCTGTACTTGTGGAAGCATCCGTCCCAGATCCTATGTATGTATCAGTATGTGGAGGTCTCTGATGTGCAGCAGACTGAAGGGATGCATTAATTGCCATAGCTAGCTCTTCATCTTCTGAATTTGGCGCAGGAGCAGTAGGAACTTGATTGTTGAAAGGAAATAATGGATGTGTCACCTGATATTTAAGTAATTGAGTTCTAAACCTTTTAAAAGCAGCAGAAGAGATAAATACACCCACCCATCCACACACTCACTCATGCATATGAAAACTATTACGCATATATAGAAAATCCAATCCTCAGAAGAAGAGAGAAAGCCCCCATTTTTTACACAAAGCACAAAATCCTTTCCAAATATGATTTAAGCTTGCATTCCAGAACCATTATCCCATGAATCTTATAAGAGCGAGATATCCTTGCTGACTGGGTGAAAACAACACCTAAAAATTTGGAAAAACTGAGAATACTTTACTTGACTGAGTGAAAGCAACACCTAAAATTTGGAAAAACTGAGAATACTTTACTTTGTAATGAACCCAACTCAACGTTCAGCATTACAAATGAGGGTTAGATTCCATTTAAGACTTAAAATATAGTATGGAAGTTAAAACATCAGAGTGTTATACCTGAGGAATTCCTTTACAAGCATTACAAAATCTCTGCAGTTGGTTTTTTTCATTTTCATGAACAGGTGCAAGTTTAATCCGAGTACCTACAGAGCCAGGGAATAAAAATGAGACACACTCAAGAACACATGTTAAGGCATAGTGTACAACTACCAAACAAATAACTTGTTTGACCTCTCTTCTCACCTGCCTGCTTAAAGTAAGATACCCATTTCCTCTCAAGTGCACAATAGCAACAGTTCTCAAGTAACAGGAAGGATATCAAGGAAAAACCAGCACGTTAACAATTAACAAAATTAACTTGAAGAGAAGAGTTATTCGGCTGGGCTGCATTGCCTGCAACCCTGATGACTTGAGTTAATGCGTAGAAAATACCACAGGAGCCAACTCAACAATTGTTTTGATATTCACTATCATGATGTTAAAGCCAATCTTATCAGAATATTTCCCCAATTGCCAAAGTATAGTTTTCTTCCTTCCCCCAAGACAAGTAGGACGAACAATCAACAACCAAAAAACAACTTTAACATCACTATAACCAACATTTGTCAATTAAATCAGTTAGACTAACAAGGCAGCACTCTTGATCTTGAAGTTAATATCCAAACTCTCAAAAGTCCAACATCCACTAGGTTTAGCCACTTTAATTTAAATATCTTAACGCATTGCCTCTTTTGAGGAATTAATGGCTTGTTTCTCTCCAACATCATGGGATATGCATAAGATGAAAACAGACAACCTACATAGTTATGTACACAGTTACTGGTACATATACAACGAAATAGAGAACATACTTTTAGAAAAATCAGATATGACTGCTGCTGGATCAGGCTGGTTAAAATTTGGTTCTTCCAGATTGGCCTTCCATAGTGGAATCGTTGTGCGTGGTTGGGAATCCTGATCAACATGGTCAAAATTCAACATGAGTAAGATCACCTTCATGGAAGCAAATCCAAGGCAATACCAGATTGAAATGAAGAACTTACATACTCAATGAAGATATTACCACCCCAACCCTACCCCCACGCAAAAAAAAAAAAAAAAAGGAAAATATCCTTGAGTTTGTGTAGAGGAGATGACAACTAACAGAAGGCATCAAAACAGAAATATGCACACAACACAGGTTCTAACTGTAAGAAAACCTAAAACAAGTAACTACAAAATGACAAAAGATTGGGACGACAAAGGTGATTCGCGATCATTTAAGTAATAAAAGAAGATAGAGATACCAGGTACCTGCAAACCAGAATAAATAGCAAGCTCCAACTTGAGAGGCTTTCTAAGGTTGCGGGAACCACAAGGCAGATAACCACCCAAACTGCATAGATATTAGAGAAAAAAAGCCATTTATATTCTGGTAAAATGTGACTGAACTAACACAAGGAGATGTCAATGCAATTGCAAAAAGAATGTGCCTCAGACAACCAGGAGAGAAGAAACATGATAGAAAAGAACAAGTAAAAGGAGGACCATTCTAGTAAGTTATTTCTTCAATCATAAGGCTCCTATCCAAACCAGTTAAATTAAAACAGGATGTGACGTCTAGATGATGGCATGCTAACTCATGCAACAATAATTTAAAGGAAATGAGAATAAGCAATCTATGGCAAGAACCATCCAAAGAGAAATTCCAAATTAATATTAGCTTTGTGAACAAGCCCATCAATAAATTTTGGTATTCTACCCACACTTTTCTTGAAAGCAATTGAGGGGCAAGAAGTTCCAGGAATCCAGGTCCATAAAGTTCTCTAAGCCAACCGGAGAATAAACAGATATGCCCCTGAGCAGCAAAACAGAGAGAGGTAAACAGTCGTACTACACAGATTACATGGAAATCAAACTGAACCAAAATGATTGCGACAAAGTCGGCTAAGTACCTCAATTGTGCGGACAACATTGCCATACCCTTTGGCTCGCGCATCAAGAGGGTTTGACAAATCATCATTCATTACTAGTGGATTTGCTGAACACCCAGAGAAGGGATAAATGGAAAAACAATACACATAGTAAGTGCATGTGACTCTTCTGCTCAAATCCTAATATCCTATATGCATACACACACTCCATGTGAAGAAAGAAAGCAACTTTACAGTGTGTTTCAAGTCCTCTTTTTGCAGCATGATGTAAAGGAGTTATGGCGACCTTCAAAGGAGAGAAACACTTAGGAAGGTGAACAACGAGAAAACTATATTACCAGGAAACTGCTGAGACCAACGACTAATCTCAGATAATAAATCATCATATGAAAGAGGCTGCCAGAAAACAATGTGAGAGCAATATACAGACAATAAAACATGTGGATAATCACAATCCACGAGGTTTAGTGATGATGCAAATCAATGTTCTCACAGGTGGAACGCAGAAATCAGTAAGAAATTAAACAAAAAAGGAGAACGTACTAAGTTAAAGAAGATAAAAAATTGTCACAACTCAAACATAAACCAGCAATCATTTTAGTACTCACGTGTTTCAGTTTATGCAAACCAATGATAAGTCTATGCCCAAGTGCAAGAGAATTTATTCAGAACATAAGTAACAAATCATTTCTGAGGATTAATTAAATAGTTTAGACCGGGACACAAGATAAATATTAATACAATAAATAATTGTACATGCAGGTGCCTAAATTTCCTATTTATGTGAGGCAAGAAACCATTATTTAATTACATTGTACAATTCACTATTCAGTATTCATGCAATAAATGGGGTCTAGGAGAAGTGTGTTAAGTAGAAAAACAGATACATAAATCAGAAGTGAATAATAAGCAAATCGAAACAAATGCCCAAATGTATGGACTATATGTACCAAGATAAACAACAGGCATACAACACAAAAAGCGATTTTACCTGGGTACCACGCATAAACAAGTTGATGTTGAAGGGCACCAGTTCGATCATACGGAGTTTTTGCACTATTGTAAAGCTCCGGTATTCATGCAGTAGCTCAAAACCAGTGCTAGTGTTGTCCTAATGGGCTGGTTTCACTATCAATCCACTGCTTATAGCACAGAAACAGATCAGAAAGCAAATTGATCCAATATATAACATAATCTCAGAGATGAGGTATAGGTTCACTAATAGACAGCTTTAAAAAATCATTGCCATCTAATTGCAGTCAGTGGTAGTACAAATAGTCAGCAATTAGGTGGTCTGCATGAGGTGCATAAACCTTCCATTGCCAAGACTGCCAACGCCTCACAGACACAGAAGGAGACGATGGCTCTGCGACTAAGGCTCACGGCAGGGTATTATAAATGTATGTGATGTCAAACATACTATTACGCATGTTTTGATAAACACTCCTTAACCACATAACTTCAGAGTATAAAAAAGAGCAATAAATAGCATATTGAAAAACACTTATAGATGTGCTTATATTCAACACAAAGGCATTTGGCGCCAATTAGATTTATTATTATATTAATAACAAACAATGATATCTAGCAAAGATACGTATGATAGAAGACTCCGCTATAGTATAGTTCCTATTATGCGCACAGCACTACTAAACGGAAGTTTAGAGCTTGGAAAATAATTTCACATCCAAGATAAAAAGAAAACCCAATCATTCCTACTAAAAAACACGACAACAATCTGATCTAAAATACTTCATAGTGGCAAATTGAGACAATAAGCCTAATCTCGAGTGTCAACTTTTCACACCACATTCACAAAATTGAACATGAAGCATTGGACTCAAAAAATCAAGAAAATCATTCCAATAACACAAAACACACATTGAACATATGTTAGAGAATTATACATGTAGATGAGGACACTAGGTAACAACAAAAAAAATTTCCCAACTTTCAGATACCTCAAGACCAGCCCCCTGACTTCGGAGAGCTTTGATGCCTTCAACATTCCCATAATTCACCTGCTGATACAACAATTCATCCTTAGATTGCTGCTGCCCCATTTGCTCTTGGATTATTTCCCCCTTATGAAGTAACAAAAGAAAAAGCAAGCGAGGGAACCCATCCAATCTCAAATAATTATTATTCAAGTAACAGATAAGCTATGGAAAGAAAAGACCCCCACATGAATTGTTTTTATGTGGGAAAGATAGAAGAAGTCCGGCAATATATTATGATGATAGGATGATCCAGTCGGGAAAAGGCTCTTTCGACTTTATTCAGGCTTCGAAAATTTAATTGGGTGAATGGACAGGAGACTCGAAAAGGAAGTTTGAATCCAAAGCGATATAGATAGGTTGGAGAAGATTCCTTAAATCGAGAAAATATTAGTTCTAGAGGCATTTTCTTGGATTTCCTGTGGATTTCTGCTAAATGCAGACTTATTCGTTGGAAGTGATTCGAGTGTGCAATTAATAAAATTCTACGACTGATTAATGGAGATCTTCACATCAATTAGCCAAAAGCTCTAGATTTAATGGAGGGTGGTTTAATAGTTTCTATTGCAAGAACAAAAATAAAAATTATAAACAAAGAATTCATAAAGTTTTTGATGTTTGCTAGTTCATCTTGAGATCTTCTTCAAAAATAAAAGATGAATACAGATTAAAACAAGAATTTGGTTTTTTGGATGGTAAAAAATTTTAAAACTTGAGGCAGAAATGTTAAAGCTTCTTTAATATTACTGGTAATAGATATGCATAAAAAGTCAGTCTTCAAGCTAGTTATTTATGACTTGTTAGTGTTTGAAATGAGGAAGTATTAAAAAAAGTTATAATGGAGACAATATTTGGAGTAGCTAAAAATTGACCTAGAGGGATGAAACCATGGAAGATATGTAAATAAACATGTTTGATAAAAAGTGCATTAAACATATAACATACCACATCATGCAACAAACTGAATACATCTACAGGTTTTGTGTATCCGAATATAATTCCGAGACAACGTCTATAGTTAGACGACGATAGGATTATCGAAAAGCGAGATGAGCAGGTGTATCAAAGAAGGGAAACGATGCGAGGCCTAGTTATGTTGTTGTATCCATATCCAATTATTCTCGGGTATATGTATCTCTTCTGTTGAAATGTTGTTGTCTTTGTTATAGACCGTATCATTATCGTCTTTTCCATCTTAGTTAATTAGTGTATGTGGCGTGAAAAACTCAATCTGTGCCCGTAAACGATTGGAACGGGTGATCTTATTGCTAGGTCTCATATGTCGTCCGGAAGTTACCTGAGCTGGCGATTCGGTGGGGAGTAACTTTAATTGGCGTTCTCGATTGACGATGGTAAAAAAATCGAACTTGCTCAGAAGGATTTCACCGTTTTCCGGTAATGATGCGGAATATTACCACTTATTGCAATAAAAATATCAAGGGACAATATTGATACTCACTAGAGCTGTTAGGAGGTGTAAAATAACCCAACTGTGTAGAAACCTACTTAATGACAATCTAATTCACATGTCATAACAATTCTGCCAGATTACCAGGCTGTAATAAATTAAAATAGTGCATGATCAGAGTTTCAGATGTGCGTAATATAGTATGATGATCGAATATATGTAATTTAATGTCCGTGGATGAAATATAAGGATCACGCGTTGTCAGTGCAGTCATTGGGAGTGATGTAAACCCATCTATAGTATGCTCTCTTAATGGGGGACGCCGGAACAGTTATTCAGCACTGTCCGGCGCCGTGAAAAAAAGTTGGGACTCAGACGTTCCACATTGCCACAATATGGCTGCTGCTGGGAGCATATAGCGTAGAGGTGTGATGGCCTCACATAAAATAGTACACGTGAAAGCAATCAAGACCTACCACAGGGAACAAGTGTTGATATGATGCGTTAGATTCAGAAGCCCATAATTGCTATATAGAGGGATTAGTCGATAAACTCTAGTTATTTTTTTTGTTTTTTTTTTCTTGCAAAGAGAAGACATATTTCTCATTAATTAAATATATCATATTAAACGGCGTTACCGGGTTGTAACAACTTGCAAGCGGCAATTGGGACGCCACCTATTTTGCATACTATTGACACTTTTGTGCTTGGATTTACACAAGTTCACTCCACATAAGCGAACATATTAAAAAATGCCCAATGATAGGCACATACAGGGCTGGGCCGCAACTGTTGTTCCGAACTTCTACTATATCCTCTAATTATTGCAGAACCAGTAGTGATTTACCAAGTTTTCTCCTGAATAAATCAGAGAGGATCGAAAAATTCAACTGGGCACCCAAACAGAAAGCGGAAGGGTGCCGAACGAGCACGTGTGCATAACATACTGCTACGTATATGAACATGGTTATGGACCCACGGTGCTCTAACAAAGGTAAAGGTAGGGAATGATATATGGACAAACATGTGATTATGGGAATATGAGTGGACTTAACCAATGCATTACGTTTGAACCCTTCAACGCGAATTCTCCCTCTTCTGGTACGAACTTATATATGTGCATGCAGTATTTCTGCCACTGAGTAGTTGTTTGTTCGAGATCAGTCCCTGATACTGGCTCGCCATCTATTGGGAGTCCCCATATTACCTGAACATCTCGTAAGGTAATTGTGGCTTCTCCGACACGAAAATGAAAAGAGTAGTGTCTCGAGATCGTCCACATCTTTCCACCAATGCAGTGATTAGAATAAAAGACAATCTATTTATGTAATTCTTAAAAAGCTCTCTGCGTACCTATTATACTCTCATTTCCTAAAACCTAATTTGGTGTAGTCATCTTGTTGCACAGGTCAACGAAATAGGGACAGTGTCTGGTTCTGGCGTAAATTTTTTACCAATAGAAATGTTAACGCGATCGGGGCAGGACGTGGTTGTCGCATGCAGAGACTAACCTTATTATTCTAATATTGTCACTCCCACTCAAGGATGCTTGTGATCAATCAAGAAACCATAGTGTTATGTTTTGTATTTGCCTATAGAGAATAATCACAGAATTCTCATATCGCTTATTTACCATCAATTTAATGCACTCTTCTATTCTATTTAATAAAAAGTGAATGTTTTTATGACAAATGAAAAGTGTGAATGGAAACGATATGCATACTACAATGCCATTGAATATGGAAAATTTAGAGAGCTAAAATTAATATTAAAATCTTTTACTAATTAATTGAAAATGGAGTGAGCAATTGCACAGGGATTGTGTTATCTTACAATTATAATTAGAAATTTAACTGGTTCATCCACGAAGGTCTGAAGAGACAATGAACACTTTATCTGAAAAAAAAAAAAAATCGATGTAGCAGATATAGCAATGCATACAATTATAATGGTATAGGAACAAACATTAGATCTATAATCACCCTCACTGCATGCTTTAAATTTAAGTGCTATGCAACTTTTATAACATGCAAAATCTTTAATAATATAAAGCATTGCATGATAGAGCTTTAATTTTAAAAGTGTCCGTGGGATTTTATGTATTTTTCAATCAAGACCCGTGAGTTTTCAGATGTAAGATACAACAAAGTGTTTGCTGCTTGTTAAGCACAGTCAAATATTTGAAACCAATAATCAAATGATTTTCGAAAAAAAGCAAATTATTTTTATTATTTTGTATTAATTTTTACTTCACATTTATGATTGGGTCCGCCAAACTTCATACTATCTTTACGCAATGGACTTTTAGTGATTTTGTGCTATGATGAGTTGTTGTGTGTTTATAAATACACAAGTGGGGCAATGATGGATAAAAACTTTTTTAAATTTACATAAATGATTCGGCTAAATACCTTTATATATGCGGGCATGTCTTAAAGGTCCAAAGGCGATGAAAGGATTACCTCATGTTCACGAGTAATGCATCCAATTTTATCGCAAAGGAATTTATCAGAAAGATTGGTACATAAACCCATCATGGTGTGTGAATAAGCTAGGTGGAATACGTTATTTGAATGTATCTTTATAGCATTCTGCCGAAATATCATCAAAAAAAAAAACAAAGGTCGGCCATTAACACCACGAATTCTCATTCGCATAGATAAAACAAAAATAGAGTAACACTCTGTCATTATTTGGAATTGGACCTTTAAGGTTGATATTGTCCCATATTGTGACCCCCAGTTTAATATACTCGTTTGATTGATAAATGTAAGTTAACAGTTGATCCGTTGGTGACGTACCCCACACATATGAGCAACAGTTGAGGAGAAGATTAACCCCACAAATGAACCGGTGCCGAGACGTGGGAGAATAACAATGAACAATCTCATTAGCCAACTCGAGGGATATATAGGGCGCGTCTTGTGGGTCTAACAAAATGATTTACTTGTGCATGGTACTTTCTAGATCGGCACGAATTGTGTGCGGGTAAAGTTCTAATCTGATTTTGTGCGGGTACATATAATATTTGGCCTGAATATTATTACTCCCAATTATAGTGACTGTTATTCAAGGCCTAGATAATATTGATATCCATTACACAGAGCCTACCCAGTCACATAGTCAGAAAATTTTATACCCCATGAGAATGATGTAGAAGACCCAATTGGAGACTCTTTTGCAAATGAATCAGATGATGCTTCAGAACCAGATGAAGCAGAATATCCAATTCCACCCGAAGATGGACCGAACGATGTTGACATAAATGTCATGGCAGAAACATTTGCACAAGGTATAGCAGAAACATCTTCTGAATCGACTATGCCAAATAGATCTACTCAGCCGACATTTTACCACTCTATACCATTTTTTGAACAAATATTCCCGAAGATACCTGCAGATTCCGTTGATGTCCCAAATTTGAGGTATGCAAAATTTTTATAACAAATTTGAAGGCAGGCTTGATGTGGGAATGCTTTTCAAAACAAAAGAAGAGCTAATGGAAGTGGTGCATCATACGGCATGCACGTCGCGAGTATTATGTATATGAGAGTTCACGAACTAAGTGGAGAGTGCTCTGCGAAAGGTCTATATATATATATATATATATATATATATATATATTTCATATGTCGCGTCTTACAAGCATACATCATTACTTAATTGATGGATTTTTTTTGTTTTTTTTTTTTTTTTGCAGATATGTGGTGTGGATGGGAGCTTCGAGGTGGTTACAAACCAAAGATTAGACGTTGGGCAATAACCGTGTATAAGGGGACACATATATGTGTTTTGAATAATATGCCCCTCTCACACAACAATATAAACAGAGCTTATATTGCTTCCTTGCATTTAGGACACGTGAAATGCAACCCCTCATATGGAATAAAACATGTAATTCAGAATGTGAAGGACCAAACAGGGTATGATGTACCATGCATTTTGGCATGGTACAGTTTGAAAATGGAATGTGAAATTGTTTATGGCACGTGGGAGAGCTCAGTTCGAAAGCTATACAAATATTTGGGAGTTATCAAAAAATATAATCCAGGAACTATTGTTGAATGGGAACACAAAGCCTTCCAGCAGGTCAACTGATTACTTTAATAGTGCCTTGAGATATGTAACTTCTGCGGCTTTCAAACATTTAGTGGTTATTTGGAAGTCCAGTTCTGTTCGAAAAAATTATATAGTGTATGATTGGCATCCCTAGTGGGTATACACTCAGAGTTCACTAAAAATAAATGCAATAAATGTGATTTTTGTAGCTTTGGCCGGTTGAAATGGATGAGAATCAAAAAAGTAAATGACCTCATACGCAATATATGCCAATAGATCGATGAGAAACTTATCTACTCTTGGAAAGTGGTAATTTCATTTAATAATATTGATCCGCAACTATGTATATAAAGAAGGCGAACGTGGGATGTTACCTATTATTTAATCCCTTCAACACTGCCGATACAATTTAAAGACAGTTACGTAAAGTCCGGACTTATGTACCTACGCACATGAGATGATGCTTACGAGGTATTGCTTTAAGAGCGAGGTGATGTCTGCCAATTGGTTGCAACTAGTTATATGTTAGAAAATGTGACATATTAGAAAGGATCGCTTTCTTGTTCGGCAAGCTGGTTTAGAATATCATATTAAGAAGTATCCCAGTGCGGTCTATTGGTTTTCTTAGATGAAGTAGAAGGACGGATAAGGAGATAAGGACTTGATTAAGTGTCCCAAATGTTTCTTAGACGAGGGGAATTTATAAGGGAAAAATAGGCACAACTTCTCACTCGCGGATGAAAGATGGACAGAGCAATGGTATTTTTGTTGGCTATTATGGTTTTATAGACGCGGTACCAAAATGTCAGAATACATCTAATGCGAGATTCTGTACGTGGGTAACTCGCCGGCCTGTCCCACCAAAGTAAAGATGCCCAACTAGTTGAAATATACCTTGTTCTTTCAATAGGAACGTAACTGTCCATTATTTTTGCGATTAGGTGATTAACGGGTCAATAAAAAATGTTCATTAGCATAATACAACCAACTAAGTGGAAATCTGGGATTTCTCATGCAAGATGTTTTACATATACTTGACAACAAAAAGGCTGTTGAAGGTCAGGGTGGTAAAAAAACAGAGCACGGAGAACACAGTCATACTCAAACAGTCACGTGTCATCGGTGTTTACTATAGGCGCAGAGTATACCCTAGTGGAACATTAGTTTTATTCATTACATCAACCATAAGTTGTCAAGGGAGAGTGTGGGGCCACTTGTATGTGGAAAACGCCCCTTTACCTAGGCCGACTATCCTGAGAATGGCTCATGCCGGCAATGTGGGAGAATCAAATTCGGGTGATCCGCTTATCTAGATCGTCTAACTCGCAATTTGACGGTGCAACATCAAAAATATTAGGTGTATAGACAATCAAATGAGTTAAGGAAATTATATATGATACTGATAGCTATACAACAACACCTATATATCTAAGCATATATCTGAACCTGTAGCGATTGATATTATAAAATTGGGATGACCGAATTTCAGTATAGGTCAACGACAACTAACTATCCGTTATTTACCAAGGACGTCCTCCGTGGTCGATAATCAACAACACGTATTGCATAAAAATGAGATGTAATTATTGGCTCTAGGATTAAAGACGGAGCGAGCAGAGGCTAAAATGCGCAATAACACCAACAACAAGCAGATCATTCAAATACAAGAAAATTTGCCAGAAAGGAGGCTGTTCATATCAGTATCACCTATGTAGATATTTTTAATTTAATTTATTTTATTTTTTTATACTTATATAAATAAATATATTGTGATTGACTCTCTAATTATATAAATAAATGAATTTATATAAATATAATTAAATACATATAAGTGTATAAATCTATTATGATTTAAATATAATTAAAGTATATAAATAATTTTATAAAAAAAAAAAACCGAGTCGCGGTTACAGTCCGCGACTCGAAAAAAAAATAAAAAATGCTCGAGTCGCGGTTTCAAATCGCGACTCGTCATAAAATTGTTAATTTAATTAAAAAAAATATTTTTCCATATTTTTTTTAATATTAAAAAAAATAATTAAGTCTCCAATAGAGCCTGACGCTCCCCCACACTTCCCCACTCGGTAGTCCCCCTAAAAAATCCTTAGACCAAACAACCCATATATGGTGTTAGAATCCTCTCGAAGAACATTCTCAATTCAGCTCAACTTTGCTACTCATGAGCACTCAAACACAGCTTAGTAGGTTGCCCCCACTCAAGCTTTGGACAAGTTGCAACTTTACTCATAATGGATGCTTATGCCCCTTAGTTCTTGAAGTGTGTCGTCTATTCTCTAGATGCACCCTCATCTACCAAATGCACTTCATCCACAATTCTGCTTGGCCAAACACGATTGTTCGGATCTCATACGCCGACAACTGCTCACAAAATGTAAAGGAAGGGCTCTCAACGTCCACTTCTCGCAACCCCAAGGGTGGCTTGCTCCAAGCACCTCATGTGCAACTGTGCCTAAGAACCTCAACAATCTACTCATCCTCCCCGATGGAAGGTTCCTCATGTTGGAACTTTTAATCCAATTATGTTGGATCCTTAATCCAATATTGGGCTTATATGTAAAAAAAATAAGGGTTATTGCACTTTTTTGGTCCCTGATAGTTATCATTCTCACTTTAATAGTCCCCGCTTTATTTGGGTCGACAACAATATGGTCCAAAGTTTTCAGCACTTTGACAGTATTAATCCCAAACTCAAAACATTTTGTTTTCCTTCCTTAATGCTTGGAATTTAGCCCATCATGCTTTCCGAAATAAATTAAGCTTCCATAAATTCGTACCTTTTTCTGACCGCCTTGTTTTCGGGTATTCCAAGCTCTCGATTTTACGAACTTCCTCGAACCACACTACCGCAGCAGATGGTTCGCAGATACTTGCTCCTTCAGCAACAAACAGCTCAACCCTATTTCGTTTCCTAAATTATAGATGTAGAATTACTCCAATACAGGCGACTTAATAGAATTTTGGACAAGCAATTTGGAAAGAAGTCTTTCTTTTATTGAATAAATATAGGAAATATTACATAGATATTATTTCCTCCATTGGAGGAGACAACTACTTAGCCTCTCATTTGGTAGAGGGCTAGACTCTTTGGGGAAACCCCCATAAACTGAATAAGTTAAAAACTACAAAGATTAAAAGACTCAGATTATTATGCTTTGAAGAGTAGGAGGAAATTTCTGATGATCCCCTGCTGCTTCGCGCTGCTTCCTTATTTATAACCATCCGCGGACGCCAAATGCGGATTCCAAACTCGTTTTTGATGACGTCATTGCGTTCGTCATCGTTCTTCCAGCTGGTATTCATGATGGCTTGTCGGCCATTTAATTGCTAGCTGGCTCCTTTTGATTTTTCTCTGATTATTGGCTTTTGTCGTTTTCTGCCCGACAGTCTCTTTTTGAATTTTATATTTTTCGAGTCTTACTTCTCCTTGTAAAAATTTCTTCCTTTTACCCTTGTTTGGTTTTGGTTCGGGTTTCTTTTGGGTGACCAGTATCTTAGTTCCGAACAGTGGCTTTTCTTTTTTTCGCAGCAAGGGCATACATGGTTATGCCATTGCCCAACATGCAGCATGTTGCATGTCTTCATCCTTGTGACCTCAGTTGCAGGCAGCTTGTTCTCCCATATGAGCATCCTCTTTTTCTCGAACATGCTTTCTGCAAATTCAGTGCTTTTCCCTGTCATGGAGTTTAACAGGAATGATCAATTCACTTTGTTGGAGAAGATTTTGAATGGATACTTGACTTTGTCCATCTCAGTGAGACAAGATCATAACCCCAAGCCCTTCTGGTGGAAATGTCATCTTCGCTAATAGCTGACACTAGTGGAGCTTCTTCTGAGGCAGCTTTAATTCTGTTAAAAGCTACCTGTCTGGTCTCTGCAGTTTGATGAAATGGAAGGCTAGATGCCGACTTTCTTATCTGCAGTTTTAGAGCTGCTATATAAATTTTTAGCTCCTAAGATATCTCCTTTTTCTTAGGGGTGGGATCCTGTTCTTACCATTGAATCAGTTTACTTGCCCCACTAATCCATTGTTCGTTTAATTTTGAAAATTTCTGAAAACTGTTTGACATAGTATGGACCCGCAGAGCATAAAAAAGGCTCCAAACGTATACCCAATCACTCTCGGACTATCTTACGGGTTTAAGACCCTTTCCATTTCATCCAATCCTATTTATATTTTCATGGACCTCCGCTCATCAGAGTAATGGGTCGTTGGCTTGGCGGTTAACTCACTTGCGGGGGATAAGTTAATTTTTATTCCCACATCACGATTGATAAACCTATGCCAAGCAGGAAAAAGAGAAAGAAAGAATAATATCAATTATAATATAGCCTCTAGCAGTGCATCGGTTTCATTAGGCCTAGGACTAATCTTTCCTCTTTTACCCCAGAGAGTGCTAGTGTTGAGTCGAACTCCGATCGAGGTGGTGGTACTCTCTGTGACTCATTTGGTCTCTGTTGCACCAGCAAGTCTGGTGATGGCCTTGTGTAAGCAGTACTTGAAAAGTCATGCCAGCTACTGACCGGGGTATCTATGAGTCCTTGTACGTCATACGAAAACGAGCAGAGTTTTGAGGGTCATGCTTTCGTAGATGTCGGTTAAGCCGGATCTGCAAACGAGGATGCATGCCTACGAATTGGCTCATTGATAAGTCAATATACCATAAAGTGACGAATGAGGCCACCCATGCTCCATGTTTTCGTTATTGCGGATCTGCAGACAGTGTCAATTATCAGCTCTTATGAGATTGGTCGGCACACTTGTGCATATACTTATAGCTTAGCAGTCCAAACGTTTTGCGTTTAATTTACAGCTTACCCGAGGTTCTTCTCTGAGTGTGTGCCCCTCCGCAAACTTTTATGTAGTGATTGGAGTTGCAGCTTCGAGATGCCATCCATCTACTGTCAGGAAAACTCCTCCAAGAACAAATCCTTCTCCATGCAGATTTATATCCAAACGAATATAAAAGACGCTCTATCCAGCCAATTAAAATATCTTGCACCATCTCACGCCTCTGCCCAAATCCCTCTCAGATACCCTGCGCTTCTTCTAATTTCTTCTTCTAAATTTATTTTTCAAAGAAAGCTATATAACAATTGGAGAATTAATCAAACTATGTCAATCGTGCAATTCTTTAGCGAGTAAAATATAATAGGCCCCCTTTCCTTTAACAACGCTTTCCCAACACCGCAAAGACTGATGTTCATCGTTGACGGTGATGCCACAGCTTGGGGCGTTGGTTGTTACGAAAGTGAACATCAAAACCACTTCTCAGTTATATCTCAAGGCTCTTCCCCAATCTGCTAGGTAGGTCTTTCGGATGGGACACAGCTGCCCCAATCTATAAATCTTGGGCGTCATTAAACTGATAGAACCACCCAATTCATTCCTCGTCATTGATGTATTGCAAGCTTTAGCGCAGAGGTTATTTGCATACCATGTTTCTAGCTCAAGAAAACCTTCTTGCGTTTTGGATTTCTCCCATTTCCACTGTTGCACTTTTTTTCCTTCAAAAGCGGTCGGGAAATCCTTATATTATATTTGTAAGATCCATATTATAGATACTGCAAAAATTTAACCGAGCGTGCCCGGAAAGAAGCTTTGTGTTAAATGCTTCTTTATCTTGATTATGTTTGGAAATGGCGGATTTCCCCACACATCATTGACTCCTTGCAAATCAAAATACTCCTTGTTGTTCAATATAGAATCCCTATGAAAAATTGAATTTTATTGACCGCTATAGTAGACTTTCTCTCTCAGAAAGTACTAAACTTTTCCTCGCCTAGTTGGGATGTAAATATATGTTCAAAACATATCATTATAAAATTAAATTTTTAGAATGTTTGATATAGTATATTATTCATTTTATTATTTTGATTTGCAATCATAGAGTATGTTATCTTATGTATAAGACAGGCAAGAACATAAACATAGAAGTATATTCCTTGAAAAAATATTCCATTTTCATTTTAATATTCTGTCGGGTGAAAATTTATGTATAGGACCCAATTGGGCCAAGTTACGTTTCCATAATAGTATATTGTCAACATTGTGCGGTGAAAGAGGAAATGCTAAAAAGTAAAATTTCTATTGATCTCACTCATCAATCTTATCTGATAGAAAGTCCGATGATCATTAGCAATCAATATTGGAAAAAGCATTCTGGGTGTGCACCAATTTAAATTGCAATCGAAGGCAGGTGCTCATCTACTAGATGGTAATAGACCATCAGAACGAGCAATAAATTCAATATTTTATTTAATTATCATGCATAGTTAAAATTACTGTAACTTCGGGTTTTACCGTTTTAGTTAATATAAAAAAGCTCTACATTGTGGGTATCATACCATTATTTGAGATTTCCAAAGGGCTACAATAGTAAGACAGAGAATTTCCGAAAAGGCTCATGAGTTCACAGATTAGGATATGCTCTTTCATAATCATTTAGCAAAATATCCTTCTTATCTGTTCCATGCGTCATAGGAAATAGGCTTTATAACAAACATACTCTTAATTTGCATTCCTCTTTAATCTTAAGATATTAGCTAATCGATCTTATTCCTATTCCCCACCATGCCAGAGGGTTCTCACTGAAATTTTTCTGGGATGAGCTCTTGACATTCTCGAGAGAGAAGTTTGCTTTCCTCACTTATGTCCATGGTCTTTAATTCCTGCAATGTTCCTTGAGGTTCTTATATCTCTTCCTCAGATTCTTCGTATAAGCTATCGCTATCGATGAGTCCATGTTGCCTGAAGACAAAGATACTTTATCCGAATTTTCTTTATCTGCATTTCGGATGAGAATTTAATTTGAGAGCGTCAAAATCAACCACACTTGCATGCTAAGAATTTATAGGCGATTATCCTGTAATGCCTGTTTCTCCAAATTCCTTTTCTCTCGCAAGACCTGTATCTCACTACCACAATTAGTAGTAAAGATTAACAGATTCCTTTGATTATCCTGGCATATATCTTGCAAATATTTGAATAAAATTATTACCTAGTAAGATATTAGCACTTGTATCATGAAAGTAAATGGGGAAGGTGTTTTTACCCTAAACCAGGGCTTTCCAAAATACTCCTCCATCATTATTTTGGCTTCTCGAATTTCCCGTATTGAGTATTAGGATTTTTTGTGAAAAATCCCTTCCTGCAATAACAAGGTAAGGTTTCCCTCGCTTTCTTTAGGGAAAATCCAGGTTTTGCTGTGCAAATTCCGGATCCTGATCAATATAAGCTGCAAAGTATTTTGTCCTATAATTCATCATATATACATACCCACAGATATGTATATAGAAAAGGGCTTGTCATTCAATTCTTATATGGGTAACTCCATCAAGACTGAATTCCATACCGTTCCCTTTCTTCCCCATGGTTTATGATCTTCGAGGAACTTAACCCCAAAGTCATACTTCCATTCTCTCGTCTGCAACACCTGCAACTAGAATTTTCATGACCTGTTATTTCTAACATGCCTTCATATCTACCAACAACAGGCTGCTGTAAATGATATAAGTCAATCACAAGGAAAAAAGTTTTCATTCTTAGTGATGTCAAATATAACTTGTCTTTCTTTTCATCCTTCAGGGCATCTAAGTTTTTACATTATCTACCCTAAATTTCTTGAGGAGTCAAAGCTTTTAATAAGTCCTTCTCTTTTCCCTTGTAGCCCATGATAACCTATCTTCGAAAAAGGTTACATCCTGCTACTTAAAACTCAGTCCTACAGAAATAATAAAATTGTTGGTCGGAGTAAAAATTACTGAAATATGGGTGATCTTTAATAACTGATATTCGATACCGCCTATTTCTTAGGTATGGCGCGAATTAGATGACTGGAGTGGCCGGCTTTATGGTACATGGTAGTCGAATATCCTTGAAAACTCTCTTTTGGTGAATTTCGACATTATACTGCGAATGTTCCTTAATGGAATAAAAATACAGTTGATGTGTTGTTCGCGATAAAGACAAATAGCAATTCTATGATAATCATAGATGATTGCGGTCGTAAATATACCTTACTTTCATATATATCTTTTCTTTAATTTAAATATCCTGCACTTGCAAAGAGGTTAGGAACGGTATACTGAAAGTCTTTGCGTCAGACTAGGTGTATGAGATTCTAGGAAAGGTATGGTGATGAACCAATCAACAGCCGATCAGAGTTTATACCTGCATACAGAATTACCTATCATTTTGTTCATGACAATACATCCTTAAAAGTTGCATTTTAATATTACTTACTATCAATGAGGATCCCTATGTTGGTATCAATCCTATATCATAGTTAATTAGCTTATTTCTTCGCTAATGTCCCTACTTAAATTACCTCAAGAAATTGCTTCGTTTTAGGAATAGCTATATTCTCCATACCAACCGTAATTCACCAGTAAAAATTCATAGAATAGGAAACTAAACCGGCATGAACTTACGTTTGTAGGATTAGGACCTTATCTCAAACCTTTGGTTTGGATGCTTTGGCCTAATTGGATTTGAGTGGCCTATCTAGATGAGGGGACTTTACCGAATGTCCCTCCAATTCTCTAAATCATCACTATTGGACTGAGGTTGAATAATACTTGTATGCATGATATCTTTATGTTCTTATCATTGCCATAGCGTTGTGTTGACACTATCATTTTAGGAAAAAAGAATACCTGAAGGGCTTTGCAGAGGGTGTGAAGCTTTCCACATATACTCATATCATGTGGTAATGTTATTTCTGACTTAGCTGTTGACGATTCCCCCACTCCGGAAAATCAGTTTCTACTGTCATCCTCTATCATAGATCGCTCTCGTATCTGAAAGAAGGATCCTCAAAATTAGGTATATGTACCAATCTCCATAGTAGACTGCGTGCATAGCAGATGTCGTTTGTGGCTTCAATTTTTCTTATTATCACCATGTTTTGCGGCAGATCTGGGGCTTATATGACCTCCTTACTCCACATGCAATATCCACCTGTAGGCGAGGTTGCAGTCTTTGAAAGCGGTTTCATTTGCCCGGAGACTCACTGGGGCCGTTCTACAATTTCTCTATTGTAGGGTTTTTCTGTGTATCTTGTATCTATTGCGTCTAGATCCTTGGGATGAAGCCCTTGTTGTCGGGGCGTACCTTTGTCCAGAATTTGTATGATTCTGGGCTTTTTTTGTTTTGTTATACAACACATTGTTATCTTTTGCCTGAAAGAGGTTTCTTCTGGAGATTTCCTAGAGTCATGGAGTCAAATTACTATGCTTCTTACTTTTTTCTAATGTCTTCGACTTGATAGTTCTTCCGTATTAATATGTAGGAAAAGGGGTACAGATAATAGATAGTGATCCGACAACAGAGGAGGATTTCAGATTTAATTCACGTGGCGGGGTGCTTCCGTAGGGGTGGGCCCCTCAATCAGCACTTTATCATATTTATACTCTCATGGATTAGAATGACTTTGATAAACACGATATTCTTTTTCCCCAACTATGCTCGTTATGGAGGGAAGACGAATTTCTTTGCACTTGGTTTAGGTAACGGTAATTCCAATTACTGTCCTTCAGTCATTTACGTATGACATTGGGGTCAATCAACAGACAGTATTACCCTCCCTAAACTGCGACCCTGCTAAGAATCTTTGACAAAGAACATATGGAGCTACGAGAGTCAACTTCCGCAG